>JAADYK010000088.1:0-41437 GCA_023338225.1 Halophytophthora batemanensis
GTTGAGTGAGCTGTGCATCGAGGTCGAGTCGCAGTCGCGGCTTGCACTTGGATATCTGAGCATTGTTGCGTACTGGACAGACGAATATAATAAATCGTTAGCAAGATCCTGGAGTGGCGAGGTGCTCTGTTGACTCGTATGTGTTTGGTCCTGGGTTCAGAGCTCCATTGTCGAGTGTGATGGATCTGTCACAGGAGTCAGTGAATGGGTGAAAATCACCATCATCGTTGAAACAAAGAGTTGTGGTGCGAGCACAAAGCGTTGAGTGGAAATAAGAGACACGAAGGCCCGCTTGCTGGCTGAACATGTACGCGTCGTTGAGGACTCATACCCTTCCTTCGCCATTAGTGCAGGCAGTGACGTCAGCTCGCATACACTTGAGCGTCCTAGCAGTCAATCCCCGTGGCGTGGCTGGGGATGTACTTCTCAGCCGTGAGCACCTCGTCCGCAATCTCGCGCAGCTGCTCATCGCGCTTGACACCCAACTTGATTTCGCTCAGCAGCGTCTGGATCTTGGATGAAGCCAAGTCGCAGTAGAGCTGCGTGACCTTCTGCTCGTGCTGGGCTGATGCGATGCCTGAGGACAGCGAGCCACTCGCGCGCGAGATGGTGGCCGTCATGGCGAAGAGCGAGATGGCCGAGTCGGCAATGCGCTCCAGTTGCATCTGCTGTTCCACGATCTTCTTGCCGTGCTTGCGCAGCAGAAATTCCACCGCGTCGCCGAACTCGGCCGTGCGCGCTTGTAGTAGTTCAGCCGACGCCTTCAAACTCGGGTGTACACCTTCCAGTGGCGTAGGCGAAAACTTGCGCTGCAGCCGGTCCTGCACTTCCTTGGCAGCCGCCGACGGGTCCTTCAACGGGTTCTTTAGCAGCTTGCCCACCTCCGACAGCCTATCGCCCGCCGTCTGCATCCATGAACCAGTAGCAGTAACAATAACAACAGCAGCAAGGCAATCATGAGATAAATGAGGGAAATGCAGCATACTCGAGATCCCAGCACAACAGCAGAACGTACCCGAATGCCACTGAGAGCGATGAGCATGCGCAGAATCTCGTTGGTGCCCTCAAAGATGGAGAGGATGCGGCAGTCACGCATCAGGCGCTCGAACGGCCACTCCTTCATGAAACCTGTGCCTCCCATGACCTGGATGCACTCGTTGATGCCCGTGAAAGCCACCTCGGAGCCGTACACCTTGCACATGGCCGCTTCAATCTCGCAGGACGGGTCGCCACGGTCGATCATGCCTGTGGTCATGAACGCCATCGACTCGATAGCGTAGGCGTCCAGCACCATATTGCCAAACTTCTTCTTGATGAGTCCAAAGCTGGCCAGAGGCGCACCGAACTGCTGACGCGAATTGGCATGTTCCGCCGCCATGCTCAGCACCCGACGCAATGACGCGCCGGCGCATGCGCCGAGCCCAAAGCGGCCGTTGTTGAGGATGTTCATGGCCACCTTGAAACCTTGGCCGACGCCAGCAGCACCGCCAGTCTTCATGTCTGGTCCTCCACCCAGCACGTTCTCAATGGGAACCTTGCAGTTGTCGAAGTAAACCTCGCACGTGTTGGAGCCGCGGATGCCCAGCTTGTCCTCGGGTGGGCCGCTTGAGACGCCACCAAAGTCGCGCTCCACGATGAAAGCCGTCACTTTGTCCTTACCATCCACTTCTGTCTGTGCAAAGACCGTCATGACCTGGGCCCAGCCGCCGTTGCTGATCCAGATCTTGCTGCCGTTGAGCACAAAGTGCGACCCGTCTTCCGAGAGTGTGGCGCGCGTCTTGATAGACCCGGCGTCCGAGCCACTGGACGGTTCCGTGAGAGCAAAGGCGGCCACGTGCTCGCCTGTGGCCAACTTGGGCAGGTACTTGGCCTTTTGCTCGTCGTTGCCGTTGAGCAAAATGCCCTTGAGCCCGATGGACTGGTGCGCCATGACCGTCACGGCCAGACTACCGTCCGTGATCTCCTCACACACACGCGCGTAGCCCGTGTTGGAGAGTCCGAGGCCTTCCAGCTCCTCGGGGATCTGCAGCCCAAAGAGTCCCAGCTCCTTCATGTCCTGCATCACCTGCGGCGGGATCTCTTTGGTCTCGTCGATCTTGCGCGAGTCTACGCCCGCGAAGAATTTGCTCACGGGGTCCACCAGCATCTGTAGTGTCTCGCTCTCCGACTCGGACAGCGCCGGGTACGGCAGCGCGCGCGCCGCGTTGTTCACGCCCAGGAAGAGGCCGCGCGTGTACGACACGTCGGCCGCCGCCTCCGCCGCCGACTGCAGCCCACGCACGCCGCCCAGGCCCAGACCGCCACTGCGTGAGGCGGTCGTGCGCAGAACAAGCCCGCGGCGGACTGCGGGGGAGGAACAGGAGCGTAGAGAAGAGAGCAGCGCCATGACAGTCAAACAGCGCCTGAAGATCTCCGGCGAAGATTGAAGACTGAGGTCGTGGCGAAAAGGCGGTGGATTCACGTCGGAATCGAACGGCGTTCCGACGTGCTTGAAGTGAGTGAGGCATCGGTAGCACTAGTCGACGTCGGTAGCACTAGTCGCCGGGGTCTGCCAGTTTCCGACGGAGCCGCTTTCGACGCGGGGTCCAAAACGGCGTCCAGCTCGAGCTCTTGCATACATTCATGCAAATTGAAACGAGCTGGCTATGCATGTAATTTCCGTAAAGGAGGCGGAGAGCTCGTTTCTCGACCAATCAGAGTGCGAAATTTGGCACCAAACGTCAGTTTGTCCGAAATGGGCTTCTCGACGACGGAGCACGCCAAGCTCGAACGAGGAAATGCGCGCTCCGTGGTCATGCTCGCCGACCTCGTCTTCTGGACTGATGGATGCCTCCAATTTCTGGCTGGGGCGGTGGAGCTTCAAGGCAGAGTCCATCGTTGGAATCGGACGTGGCAGCTTGTGCGTGGCCTCAAACTTCCAACCTTACCTGCACTCGGTCGGAGGCACGCGCTTCCGCTTCTTGCTGGCTGGGGACTCGTCTTACACTACAGTCTGCCATAGTAACCGAGGTCGCATCGCGAGTTGTTCGCCAGCAGGACCAACCTGGGTCGGCCATTGATCTAGCCGAATCGCCACCGCAAAGGCAGCAAAACCTATGCAGCTCGGGCGGAGGTGCTGCTTCGCACGGCCCGCACGCCCAGCGTGGTGGGCCACGCGACCGCAATAAAGCACTCGCAGTCTCTATGGCGCTGAAAGTGTCTTTGGGACGACAGCCACCACCATACCTCTGGTGCAGGCTGGCCGACAGAACGCCTTTCGCCTTGGAGAGGCGGCGTGACCAGCACCGTAGTGCGGTGAGCAAGGAAGGCTTCTTCATCGCCACGAAATCGAACGCAGGAGGAACAGGAAGGCCAAACCGCGTGAGAGCGGCCGCCGTCTGCCGCACCATGTCGCTGAGCTCACCGTCCTCGATACTCGCCAGCCGGATGCTCTTGAATTCGCCTTCGACTTGTTTGCGAGCGTCGCGCATCAGGAGATCTTGAAACTCGTCCTCGGTCATCCACGCTCGAACGCGAGCACGGTGCCGAGACCCTTGGAACTCGAAGGCTATCCGCAGCAGGGTGCACCAGGCGTCTAGTTCTAGAAGGACGACCAGCTCCTTACGTGTTGAGACCCATGGGAGTCCAGTCAGTTCCTCAAGAACCCAGGCCATGGTGGCCTCGCCAGCGGAGGCGGAGCTCGAGGCGCGCGAAGAGGCTAGATGCCATTGCGGACAGCTTGCTATTATCTAAAACTATAAAAAAGAATGAAACGTGAAAAGATAAACGAATTACAATGAAATATGTACTAACTACAATATAGGGTGCATTGTATTATATACTATATGAAGTTATTCCTATTTGCATTAAAGTCTTTATGACGAACTACATGATTCGAATTTACCTAAAAATGTAGTATAATTATACATGAAATGATAAATCGTACTACTTACACCAATTTCAGTATACGGATATTCGAGTCAATAGGCGTTTGCATCGACTTGTGGCAAGCAAGCACCGAGGGAGCACAGCAGCACCTGCGACGACGACGCCGGGAGCAGCATGAGCGGCCTGGGACAGCGACTGCGCAACACATACGCATCGGGCGCTCCGGCCAACTATGTGCCAGGCCTGGGGCGTGGCGCCGTGGGCTTCACCACGCGCTCGGACATCGGGCCGGCGCGTGCGCCCATGACGGCCGACGGGACGCAAGATGCGCCCTTCCTACCGCCAGCAGGACGTGGCGCCGGCCGCGGGCGCGGCGCTGGCGATCCGGAGATGCCCAACGTCCCTGGCGGGAAGGCTGGCGCCGGGCGTGGCTCCGGCACTGCCGGCATGGGCGGCTTTGGCCGCGAGAAGGACGAGAACGAGGACTTTGGCGACTACAGCGAGACGAACTACGACGAGTTCTCGGGCTATTCGTCCCGCGGTCTGTTCCAGGACACCCCGTACGATGCG
Organism: Halophytophthora batemanensis; assembly: GCA_023338225.1. Classification (NCBI taxonomy): domain Eukaryota; phylum Oomycota; class Peronosporomycetes; order Peronosporales; family Peronosporaceae; genus Halophytophthora; species Halophytophthora batemanensis. The sequence goes on from JAADYK010000088.1 coordinate 4,438, forward strand.
GACGACCGCGAAGCCGACGACATCTACGAGTCGGTAGACGAGCGCATGGATTCGCGACGCAAGCGGCGACGCGAGCTGCGGCAGCTGGAGGAGCTCAAGAAGGCGCGCAAGGAGATGCCCAAGATCAGCGACCAGTTCGCCGACCTCAAGTCGTCTCTGCAGAGCATGTCAGACGCGGAATGGGAGCAGATCCCGGACATTGGCGACTACTCGCTCAAGTACAAGACGGACACGGCGCTGCAGAAGCGCAACGAGCGCTTCGCCCCCGTCCCGGACAGCGTCTTGGGCGCCAGCGCCAATACGTCAGGTGCAGTGGTGAATGGAGCAGCTACCCCCGCTGGCAACGGCTCTGAGACGCCCAGCAGCGGACTCACGAGCTCCTTGACGGGGCTCGCGGGGGCTCGCGGCGCCGTGCTGTCGCACAAACTGGACAAAATGTCGGACTCGATCTCGGGCCAGACGGTGGTGGACCCCAAGGGCTACCTCACAGACCTCAACAGCCTCAAACTCACGAGCGACGCGGAGATCGGCGACATCAAGAAGGCGCGACTGCTGCTGCGCTCCGTGACGCTCACGAACCCCAAGCACGGGCCGGGCTGGATCGCCGCTGCAAGACTGGAGGAGGTGGCGGGCAAGATGGTACAGGCGCGACGGATCATCGCACAGGGCTGCGAGTCGTGCCCGACTCAAGAGGACGTGTGGCTGGAAGCGGCGCGACTGCAGAACCCGGAGAACGCCAAGACCATCCTGGCCAAGGCTGTGCGTCACGTGCCCAAGTCGGTCAAGGTGTGGCTGCAGGCGGCGCAGCTGGAAGACGACGAGGAACTCAAGAAGTTGGTGATGCGACGTGCGCTCGAGTTTGTGCCCAACTCGGTGAAGCTGTGGAAGGCGCTCGTGGAACTGGAGGACGTGGACGGCGCGCGCATCCTGCTGGGTCGCGCCGTGGAGTGCGTGCCTCAAGCCGTGGACCTGTGGTTGGCGCTGGCGCGTCTGGAGACGTACGAGAACGCCAAGAAGACGCTCAACAAGGCACGTGCCGCCATCCCGACGGAACCGTCCATCTGGATCACGGCCGCTAAGCTGGAGGAGGCACAGGGCAAGCATCTGGACATGATCGACCGTATCATCCAGCTGGCGCTCAAGTCGCTGCAGAAGCACCAGGTGGTCATGAACCGCGAGATGTGGCTCAAGGAAGCGGAGGCTTGTGAAGAGGCAGAGGCGCCTCTCACGTGCGCTGCCATCGTCCGTGCCAGTCTGGATGTGGGCGTGGAGCCAGAAGATCGCAAGCGCACGTGGATGGACGACGCCGAGAACAGTATCAGTCGCGGAGCTTTGCTCACAGCCAAGGCCATCTACGCCTCGGCGCTGCAGGTCTTCCCGGGGAAAAAGTCCATTTGGCTGCGTGCCGTGGCGCTGGAGAAGCAGATCAACGACGGCAAGAGCGCCGAGCCGGTGGAGCAGTTGCTGCAGAAGGCCGTGACGAGCTGCCCCAAGGCGGAGATCCTGTGGCTCATGGCCGCCAAGGAGGTCTGGCTCAACGGCTCGGTGGAGAACGCGCGTGTGATCCTGCGCCAAGCCTTCAGCGCCAACCCCAACAGCGAAGCCATCTGGCTGGCGGCCGTCAAACTCGAGTGGGAGAACGACGAGATCGAGCTGGCTCGAGCGCTGCTGGCCAAGGCACGGGCTCAGGCGCCGTCGCCGCACGTGTGGATGAAATCGGTGCTGCTGGAACGCGAGTGCGCCGAGAACCCACAGGACGAGGAGGAGCTGGTACTAGAAGGCATCAAGTTGTATCCGGACTTCCCCAAGCTTTACATGATGGCGGGCCAGTTCTACGAGGCGCAGGACCCTCCGCGATACGATCAGGCCAAGAAGTTCTACCGCGAAGGCGTGCAGCACTGCCCTAAGTCCATCCCGCTCTGGGTTCTCTCCAGTCGGCTGGAGGAGAAGACGAACGGCGTGACCAAGGCGCGGTCCGTGCTGGAACTGGCGCGCCTCAAGAACCCCAAGAACGACGCGCTGTGGCTGGAAGCAGCGCGACTGGAAGCACGCTGGGACAACCCGAAAGGCCAGGAGATGCTCATGGCCAAAGCACTGCAGGAGTGTCCCGAGTCAGGGCTGCTGCTGGCCGAAGCTATCGACATTGCTCCTCGCGCGCAGCAGAAGCGCGCGTCCTTCACGGCGCTCAAGAAGAAGGACAACGACCCGGCTGTGTGTCTCTCGGTGGCTAAGCTCTTCTGGCAGGAGCGCAAGTACTCCAAGGCGCGCAAGTGGCTCGAGCGCACAGTACAGCTAGACGCCGACTTTGGCGATGCCTGGGCCTTCTACTATCTCTTCGAGCTCAAGCACGGCTCGACCAGTGACGCGGCCGAGAAGATCGTCAAGCGCTGCGTGAGTGCAGACCCGCACCACGGCGAGAAGTGGACAGCAGTGGCCAAGCAGACGCACAACCGACGTAAGAAGATGCCGGAGCTGCTCAAGCTCGTGAGTGCTACACTACCGTTCGCCGACAAACTTTGAGCCAGCCTCGCTCTCTCCTGGTAAGAAACAACAGACGATTGCAACCAAGAGGTGTCGTTGCCACGCCTCAACACAACCGTTTCCCTCCTTACTCGTCTCTGGATGTTGCTCTGTAGCCACAGGAGTCCGTCCACGTCCACCTCGATGCTAGGCCTCCTTCTTGACGAAGGCGGCCACCTTGCGCGCCAGTCGCTCCACTCGGTGCGAGCTCCAGTACTCCTCCTCCTCGTCGATAGCCTCCTCGGCGCGGATCTGCGAGATGAACTCGGCTAGCTCCACACGCTTGTCCTCGGCCTCCATGCGGCCCAGACGACCGCGATAAGCGCGCTGCAGCGTCACAGCGGCGGCGTGGTCCAGAGCGCGCTGAGCGTCGATCTCTCTTCGTCGTAGCATCCACTTCTTCCCGGCGAGACGACCCAGGCGACCGCGGTACGTGCGCTGGATGTCCGTGGCGGCCCGCCACTCGCGCTTGGCCTTGCGGTTCTCCTGCACCAGACGGCGACGGTAGGCCTCCGCCTTCTGCTCGTGCAGTTTGTGCTTGCGCGCCTGGGCGTTGCGGGCCTTGTCGTCGTACAGCGCGGCCTTCTTGGCCCGCAGCTCGGCGTTGCGCTGCTCTTTGTCCATACGCAGACGCTCAGCGCTCTTGGACGGGTGCGCGGCGGCACGCTGCTTGGCGGCCGAGACGGACCAGACCGTCTGCTGCTTGCGAAGCAGCGCCAGGCCGCGGAAGTACATGAGCGTCATGCAGAAGAGCCCGAACTTGAGCGCGTTCTCCGTCTCGGTGAGTGACTTGTCCATATCGGAGCCCTTCTGCACCGCTTTCGTCTCGCGGTCCACCTCCATGGCTGCCATCTCAATGGGCTGCCACTTGTCTGTCTGGAGACCCTGTGCATGCAGCTGCTGCTCTTCCAGGACGTCCTGACGCGCACGTAGCAGTCGACGGTCCTGCTCGAGACGCCGCAGGTCCTGCATGGTGAGTGGGCCGTCGCGCTTGAGGCTGGGGACGAAGCCCAGCACCTGGCGCTCTGACTCGCGCTCGCCGAAGACCCAGCCTTCCAGCATGGCCTCCAGCACGTCCTCCACGACCTCGTGGGCCGTCAGATGCGCTACCAGCTTGTTGTGCTCGCGCAACAGCGCCAGCTGCACCTTGAGTCGATGCTGGATCTGCCGGAAGCCGTGCAGCGCCTGCGTCTCGAAGAACTCGTGCGGTGACCGGAAGGTCTCGTGCAGTTCAGCATCCACAGCCCGTAGCCGCAAGTTCTGGTCCCAGCGCGTGAGTTCATGGGTGAGTTCGTCCAGCAAGTCACCTCGACGCAGCGTCACAGCTGCACCGCCGGACCGCACGGCCGCCAGGCATACAGCGGACGAGAGCGTCGGCTCGTTGCAGCGCTTCACACGCTCCAGCTCGTCCTGCACGGCTTCCACGCGCTCCTGGATGGACGCGTGCGCGTCCTCCAGGAAGGGCTGCCAACGACACGACGTGGCCTGACAGCCCATGCAGCCGTCGGGACCCAGCTCCTGTGCACGCAGCAGCTGTCGTCGTTGCTCTAGACTGCGGCCCTGCAGCGCATCCTTGATCTCTCGACGCTGGCGCTGCAGCGACTTGTGCTTGAGCGCTCGGCCACGCACCTTGGCGCCTCGTTTGGCCTGCGTTTGGCTCTGACGCTGTGCTTCAGCTTCCCGCACCAACTGGGCCTCTTCGTCGCTGTCCGAGTCGGCTGCAGCCTCAGGTGTTTCCTGTGCGGCACGGTTGGCGAGCAGGTTGGCGAGCTCGAAGGCCTCCTTCTCCTGAATCTGCGAGACGAGCAAGCGGTCCAGCTCCTTCTCGAGCTCCAGACGCAGCACCTTGGTGGGGAAGCGCTGCAGTGTCGAGTGCAGCGCCGCTGAGTCCATGAACTCGTTGCGCGTGTTGGCGATGGCGCGCTGCAGCTCCTGGAACACGAGACGACAGCGTGCATCCACGTCCACTTCCACGGCTTCCTGCAGTGCCGTCGTCTGGCTCGCGTGCTGTTGTCGTTGCGCCTCCACGAGGTTCGAGCTCAGCTGCGGGTCGAACTTGAGCAGCAGTCCACGCGCACGCAGCAGCTCGCTCGGCAACTTGAAGAGCTCTTCTTCGGGCGTATCCAGCGCCGCCACCACATCTTCACGCGTCACTGTGGGCGGTAGCTTGGGCTCTTGAACGCCGTCGCCGGCTGTGAGCTCCTGCGCCAGTCGTGAGAGATTCGTCGGATAGTACGCTGGATGGAGCAGCTGGTCGTACAACCGCCACTCGCGCTCTTCGCTTGTCAGCTCCGCCGGTTTCTGCGAGCGCAGCAGTGCTACAACTGTCGTGCTAGCTGCTCCATTACTGCTGCGTTTGCCACGTCCACCGACTCCTTCGTCCCGGAAGCGCGTGAGGATCTTGCGAAGACGGATCTCTTTGCGCTCCAGCAGGTTCCAGGGCGCCTTGGCCACACGTTCCAGCTCCATCTTGGACAAGGCGGCCAACTGCTGCTCGTCCTTGGAGAGCGTGGGGAAGGCGCCGTGCAGTCGCAGTCGTACGCCGGCGTCCATGTCGCCGACGCTGGCGTGGCCGTCGCCGTCCCAACGATAGAGTCGCGGATGCAGGATCCGGTCCAGCAGGACCCACTCACGCTCGGATTTGTCCAGAGGTTCACGGCCCTTCTTGTACTTGCGACGCAAACGCTCGGCCGGCGTCATCATGGACGGCAGTTTGGCCTTCATGGCGGAGAGCTCGGCCCAGCGCACGGCAGAGGACTTGACGCCGGCACGACAGACGTACTCGACACCGAGTTCCCGAGCCACTTTGGCCCCGGCCACGTCGCCTGCCTCTTCCTGCTCGTGTAGTACGGCGGCTATGGCTGGCAGGTGCGTGCGGCAGTCAGCCAGCTGACGCTCCATGCGCTCACAGTCGGTCAGTATGTCCACATGGATCCGCGTGAGCTCTCTCAGACTCTGCTCCAGGTCGCGCACCTCAGCTTCACGTGCCGAGAAGAGGAAGCAGCTCTGTGTAAAGGCTTCGCGAGCGGCTCGTACGGCGGCATGCAGCTCGCGACGCTCCTCGGGGTCCAGCATCGGCTCCGCGTCGTCTTGCTCCAACTGCTTGGTGCCGCGCAGCAGCTCCAACTCAGCTGCACGCGCTTGGTCCTGTGCTTCGGTGGCCAGGCGTCGAGCTAGCCGCTTCTTGCGCTCACTCAGCTGGATGGTCACAAAGACGTTCTGCAGTTCGTCCTGGCGGCGTGGCAGCAGCTCCTGCTGCTTGAGCGCAGCCACATGCTGGCGTCGCAGAGCCTCACTCGCGAATAATGCTGGTCGTGCTCGGATGTCCACCGAGTAAGCTGTGAAGACTGGTGCACCCAGTACAAGTTGATACGTGGCATCGGCGCTGAGCGGCACGGCCAGCGGCTCGTGACGCAGCACCACGCGACCCATACGGTGAGGGGAGCAAAGCTCGAGATCCACGGTGTGGAAGCACTTGCCAATGGGCAGTGGCATGCCCAGACTGCTCGGCAGTGACGCGTCCGAGGTCGGCGGTAGTACGTAGAGCATGGCAGCCAGTCGACCGTTCTGGTACCCCACGGAGCGGAAGTGCCCCTGGAAGACCACAGAGACCGTGAGCGCCAATACACCCACGCCATCATCGTGTGAGGGCAGACGAAAGGTGTGCGTGACGCTCTTGTGGGGGAGTAATTGGCATTGCGATGCATGCAGCAGCGTCATGGACTCCATCTGCTCGTCCAGCAGCACGCTGCGCGCTCGTGGAACTGTTGACGGCTTAGTGGCATCGGCTAGACGCTCCAGAGCAGCCAGTGCGTCAGCCAGACTGGAGACGACTTCGGCGCGTGGAGCAGCGACGTCTTCAGGCAGTTGGAAGGTCTGGTCCAGCCGTGCAAAGTGATCTTCGCCGTCGCCAAAGCTGAACTTGCGCAGCAACTCGTGCGCGTCCAGCTCATCGCGAGACTTGAGGAAGGCGACGGCCAGGCAGTTGCGTGCTGGCAATTGCAGCAACCGTTGGAGCTGTTCGCGCGTGAGTGGTGGCGTCGCCGTCTGCTGGTAGTCGGCATGGTGCTGCACGAACTCCAGCTCCTCGGGCACTGCGATCTGGTAGTAGCGCGCAAAGTTGATGACAAAATCGAGTCCCACCCAGCGCTTCTCGTCCTCCGACCGGTCTGCGTGCTTCTTGTGGCGTACGAGCTCCGCCAGCGCCTCTCCCGTCGTCTGCTGTTCCTCGCGTTGCTGCGCCTGCCCGTCGCTCGCACCCTGTTCGCCGTCCAACTCCAGCTCTGATCTCTCCACTGCCAGATCCAATGCACGCAGACTCTCCTCGAGCAGGAAGGTGCGGTCCGCCACCTCAGCCAGTGTACTATTACTGCGTTCCAGTTCCAGACACGCCATGGCCTCCTGCTCGCTCAGTGCCCGGAGTCGCAACACCAGCGTCTCCGCCTCCGCCTCCAGCTCCTTGATCACCACGGTGCGCTGCACACGCTGCACGGTGCCTTCGACACGTAGTTGCGTGTCAAAGAAGGCTGTCGTCGCCGCTCGTGCACGCTTCGCTTCGTCCATCACGGCTTGTCTTCGGCGTTCCAGCTTCTCTTGCTGTAGTGCGCGAGCTTCACGCTGCGTCTCGAGTGCCTCACGCTCCTCTCGTAGCGACAAGACGCGCTCGTTGCCCAGCTCGGCACAAAGCTCCAGCTTGCCTCGCAACTCGACACGGAAGCGCTCGTTGCGCTGGATGAGCACACTCAGCCGCTGCAGCAGGGAATCCTTCCAGGCCAACTCCTGCTGACGCTGGGTCACGTCGCTCTGCAGTCGCGCCAACAAGTCGTGAGCCTCGTCCAGCTGCCGCGCCAGTGCCTGCAGCTCACTTGCCGAGATCGGCACCACTCGTACTGTGCCTAATCCAGCCTTGGCCACCATGCCCGTGCTTCGAGCCTTAGCCAGCACACGCTCTAGGTTGCGTGTGGCCAACTCCTGCTCTGCCAGCTCGCCCTGCTGCAGCACCTCGAGCTCCTGGCGCCGCGTCGTCGACTCGTTTCGCTGTAGCGTCTTGAGTCGATAGAAGCGAGTCAAGTCGCCGGCCAACGTACGTGCACCTGAGGTCAAGTCATCGAAGCGTTCGTATACAGGTGGAGCGTCCAACCAGTACTCCTCCACGGGGCTGGCCACCAGCTCGTTCAGCTCGAAGGCGCGTTGACAGCGTTTGAGCTCCTCGCGCTGTTCTCGTTGCTCCTGGAGACGCTGCTGCTGCTGTGCCACTTGGTGCTCACGTCGAGCCTGCTCCTGTCTCTCAGCCTCCAGCTCCGCTACCTGCCGCGCCACAGCTTCGTTGCGTGTTCGACGCTGCTGTGCACTGGCCCGCAGTTCCTCCTGCTTGCGGGAATGGAAGTCCTCGAGCGTCATGTGCTCCTGCTCCTGTAGCTGCCGCGCCTGCAAGTGCTTCTGCGCCTCCATCTGAGCGAAGAAAGCCTGCTGTGCCTCGCGCTCTCGCTGTTGAATAGCTCGACGCGCCTCTGCAGCCCGCAGCTCTCGCTCTAGCGTCTCCTTCTCCCTCGCGCGTCGCGCCGCTTCCACAGCTTCGTGCTTGTCCAGAGTACGCTGTGTGCGACGACGCTCGCGCCTCGTACTGCGGTCCTCCGACGCCAACGCGCGTTCATAGCGCTTCAGGATGGTCTCGGTGGGCCCAGATCCTTCCAACCCACGGTCGTAGAGCTCTTGCTGGATCCACGGGAGGCCGTGCTTGGCCAACAGCTCGGCCACGCGCTTCTCGGGATCAACTGTGGGCTGCGTGGAAGGTCTTGAGCCGGAAGAGCTGCTGGACGACGGTGGCTCGCCTAGGAAGGCACGAGACTTGGACCGCTGCAAGCTGGAGGACGTCGGTGGACTCATGCTGCTACTGCTGTCGTCCCGGCCTGTGGGTCTGGTTGCTCTGGTGTCCACTACAAGCTGCTGCTCTGGCAGTGCCGGCCGCGTGACGTCCACAGTAATGAGCTGTCGGAAGAGGTCGTAGAAGAAGGAGGCACGCTCCTGCAGCAGCTCGTGGCCGCCTTTGAGCCACGCCACATGCAATCGCGCTCGCTCCAGCACGTCGTCTGCATCTTCATCCTGTGCTGCGAGTGCTAATGCCTCGGAGATACTGCCCGCCGGCTCAAACGTGGACGCGGTCGTCAGCAGCTCTACTTGCTGCGGCGAGAAGAGCGCGTTCTGCGAGCCATGGACAACCACCAGAGCGAAGGGAGCAGCGACTACCGCTACCAGGTTAGCAACCGCGGCACTGGCATCTCGACTCTTGGCGGCTCCGCGCAGTAGCACACGCAGCAGTTCGCAGTCGCTATCCACAGTGTCCGCAGCGGCCGGAGAGCGCTGCAAGAAGCCTGGACGCGTGCGAAAGAAGCCCTCGAGCGCTGTCTGACGGCCGGAGGGGCCTTGCGTGAGGTAGTGCTCACTAAAGAGCGCATCAGCCAGCGCTTCGTGCAGCTCCGCGACGTCTCCCGTGCGTATGGGCCCCGCTGTTGTGCTGGTGCTTGTGGGGTCCAGTAGCCGCTGCAGACTGCGCAGAGTGTGGCGTTCCATGTCCGTGACGCTCGCCAGTGCGTTTACAAGCACTAGACCACGCAATGCACGCGCGAAGCCAGCAAGCGCGCCGCTGTTGGCTTTTGCGGTGGCTTCGCGCTGCGGCAGCTCCATGCCCAGCAGCTGCAACGCTGCGGATGCTCCTGTGCCGAAGCCCACGAGGTATTGCGGCACGGCGCCGATGCCCAGCTTGGGCTGCACAAGCCACTCTCGCGAGCGCGTGGCCAGATGGGTTAGTAGCCGTGCGTAGGCTGCAGCAAAGCGAGTGCTGCTCCATGTGACCGAGCGCTTGGTGTGTGTCGGGAAGCCACAGAGCAGGATCTTCCCGCGTGGGAAGTGCACTAGCAGCGGTTGAAAGAAGGTTTCGAGCGTCTCGAGCCGCTGGAAGGCGTCCAGGAAGACAGTGAGGCGGAAGGGCACGAGTGTCGCCGAGCGCTGCGCCTCCTCCATCGCCGCAGTCTCCCCTGGCGTCTGATCAGGACGAGGTGAAGCTGCCGACACATCATGCGTTAGGATGCCGTAGGCGATGCTCGTGTCCCCGTCCACTTGGAAGTGTTGCCAGCGCTCGGCCACGTGGAAGATCCGTGGTTCGTCCTTACGGCCAGGCGACGGCTGCTGTAGAGGGAGCACCGGGACGTGCGTGTCGTCGTGCATAGCGTTGTTGTCTTCTTGATCTTCATCTGGTGCGGCGTCCTCAGGCTCGGCTACGTTCTTGCTGCGTTGGCTGTCTAGAGAGGACTCGAATGGCGAGCTGTCTGACGAGAAGGTGGGCGTAGAGCTGAGCGCGAGCGGCGGCTTAGCGTCATGTTGTTGGCGCTGGCGACGACTGCGTGTCTCCAGCTGCTTGAGTGCGCGTTTGCTGCGCGCGTGGGCCCACTCAGGCAGCGTTACACGTGGTGCAGATGCGCGTTTGTGCACCTGACGCAGCGAGTGGCATTCGGCATCCTCGTCCTGCTGTTTAACGTCGCGTGCTGCTGTTTGACGAGTGCTCTGTTGTCTAGTGGGCTCCCTCTCGGGCCGTGCAGCCCTCGATGGCTCCACAGGTGGCGCTGATGCCGAGAAGAAGCGCACAAAGTCCTCTCTTGTGAAGTAAGCGCGCGAGCGGCCGCAAGAGAGTGCTAAGACGCACTCCTCGGCATCGCGCTCGTCCCAGAGCGCGCCGTGGCCAGGTACGACGAGTCGCAGCTCTGCCACAGCTTGCAGCAGCTCGTCCACGCCTGCCAGTGTATCTCCATGGCGCGCAAAGTGTGCAAAGGCGGCAGCCAGCGGAAGTCCTCGGGTCTGCGCTTCGTGCACCACCTCCCCCAGCGCACGCAGCACGTGCTGGGCCCTCTCAGGCGCGCCAGGAGCGGGTGCAGCGGCTCTCGTGCGACCCTCTGCGGTTTCTCGGGGCTCTGCGCGGCCTGGGGCAGCGTGGCGGCGTGGCATGAGGGCAGTTGATACAGTGACGCCTGGAGATCCTCTGGCCACCGTCGAGCAGTCGTGAGCACTCTCAGATGGCTACACAAATATGGGGGCGGTTTGCACGGGACAGCGCAATGGTCGCGTCGATAAAAAGGCAAACAAACTTTTGGCACTTTCCACTTGTTTTCAGTAGGGCATACAAAAGTACGTCAAACGACAGACTGTTGCACACAAAACTCGTGCTGGTTCCAGCCAATCACCGCGCTCGATTTGCAGAAAAGTAGCGCGCCCAAAATGGCTACACTGCTTGCAGTGCACGACGTCGGAAGAAACGCTTCAAGCAAAGTGTAGAACGTGCGCGCTGGAGAATGTGCGCGCTGGAGAACGTGCGCAGACAGAAGCGTGCAGCGGGCGCCCGACACAGAGCATGTCGCTGAGGGCCCCGACTTGCGGTGGAGCCCAGCGACGTCTCACTTCCCATTCTACCGGCTCCTGCTCATATCCGCACGCAAACAGCCACGCACGCCACAAGCACCATGGGCAACCTGTCTTCCACGCTCCTCACCATGCAGCCGGCCACAGACATGAGCTTCGACACTTCCGACCTGCTATTCGACCGTATGGAGAAACAGATTGCGCCACCGCAGTCGCGCGCCAGCGACTCCGTTGGCTGGCTGGGCACCGCTGCGCGCTGCTGCAAGGGCGCGTTGGTCTCCGTGGCCACAGCACTCGTCGGCGGTCTCTCTGGGTCGTTCGAGCCTCGCCAGACCATCGTGAGCTGTGACGCTGCCTGCCAGACGGACGAGCCGGCCTCGTCGCTCTGGGACTGGCAGTTGCAGCACTTTGAGCTCAAGTGTCTGGACGAGGACGATGCGGACTTTGACACGCGCTCCTGGTCCACGGACGCCACGGAGCTGCTGAGCGACGGCCAGACGAGCGAAATGGATGACAGCGACTACGAGAGCGACTGTGACAGCGAAGCGGGCATCGAGAGAGAGATTGACAGCCTCGAGGCTGCGCTGGACCAGTGCGAGGGCGACTGCGAGTCGCAGGTCGACCGTCTGCTGGCGCTCACGGCCGCCGTGTGTTGCGCGCAGCCCAGCGATAACTGCGCCACGCTCTACCTGGACGACTACCTGTGCACATGCGGTGCGTGTCCACAGTACAAAGCCATCGCACGTGACGTCGAGGCGTCGTCGCTGTGGCGCAATGACCAGCAGAAGCGCAGTATCACGCGCCTACTCCAGGCCTACTCCACCTACAACGAGGTGGTGGGCTACCGCTCCGACATGCTCTCTGCAGCGCGTGAATGCCTGCAACTCTGGCTCGGCGACGAAGACCGCGCTTTTGCATCCTTCGTCACGCTTCTCGATGAAGTCCCGCGGCTGTGCGCTTAGGCGACACCACAGCTCGACTCAAGTTCTTCACGACAGCCTTGACCCTCCAGTCTTGACCCTCCAGTCTTGGCCCCTCCAGTCGACTCATGACGGGGTTCTTCAGGTCCATGGACTAGTGCAGTGCGCTGCTAGCCTCCCCCATTGCGGAGTGTCCAGCAGTGCAAGCACACTCCATCCTCATGCTGCAGGACGCTCGTAGCACGCCCCAGGCCGAGGCGCCAGTGTTTGTCGCGGTCAGTGGCGCCCTCATAACGGCGTCACTGGCTGCGACGCGCTGGCAAGTCGGCTCGAGGGGTATGCGAGGTGATGCCCAGTAGCAGCCTGAAGACCGTCAGTCGCCAACTATCTACGCTTCGATGCAAGACCCGACAGCTTTGCGGCCGCTTGACAGCCCCAGCGCTTCCCTCATCACGGAAGCAGCGCTCTTGAGCCCAGCCGGATCGCTCGTCGAACGCCTGCTAGACTGCCTCGCCTCGATTCACGCTCTTTGGCCCAGTAGCCCTCATCACGGCTTTGCTGGGTGCGAGACGTGACTTGACGCTTGGCCAGGCCTGTCCACACAAGCCCATGGACGCTCCTCGTCCTTCAACGGCACTCGCTGCAGTTCCTTCCTCGACAGCAGTAGGTCTACCCACGAGACCATAGTTGTGCCACGTCGAAAGCCTCGTACAGCTCTTCAGCAGACAACTCTGCTCTCCTTGGCTCGACTCGACTCGACTCGACTCGACTCGAGCTCTGAGTGCCATCGTCATCCCCACGGTTACAATGTGCTTGCTGTCATGCGTTCGCTTCAGCACCTTCCTCTCCGGTAGCTAGCATTTAAGTTAATCTGATTCGTAATGCACCACACACAAAATATACACGCTCACACTCTTCTCTTCGCCTCTGCTGTCTCCCTCAGACCTCTCGTTTCCGTGAACTGCTGGCCTTCATCTTCGTCTTCGTTTCTCGCGACTGAGCCCCATCCTCAGACCCAAGTCGCCAGTGAATCCGGCCTCTGGGCTTCCACCGTGGAGCGGATGGCGTCGATCTCCAGCACTTGGCGATAGCAGATACTCTCGGCCAAGTAGCGCGGCATAAGCCCCTTAAAGTCGGCGCGAACGACACACGTGAGGCGTGTGTGGTCAGCGTCCAGGGCACTAAAGTCCGCGTTCACGTCCTGCTGCTCGTCGCCCGTGGACGGCTCCACCAGGAAGCCACCTGTGGCGAAGGCCATGCGCACGACGCCCTTGCGCTCAGGCACGTCCGCCCTCGGGATGGACTCCATGAGCACGGCGAACGTATCTGGCCGACCTGTCTTCTCCACAAAGCTGTGCAAGTCGCACGAGTCGCGTGGCTTCACGAGCCAAGCCGGCCAGAGCGACAACTTCGGGTGGGAGCGGTACAAGACAGCGCGAGACTCGTCCAGCGGCTCCACTTTACGTATCATGGCGTGCGACTCGTCCTCCGTCCGACCAGACGTCGTCGTCCTCGTGCGTGTGCTCTCTAGCGACCGTAGATGACGAAACACGCGCTGCGGCGGACTGCGGATCAGCACGTGGGCTTTCATCTCCACCAGTCGGTCCTTCTCGGACGCAAAGCCGCCCGTGGGACACACAAAGTGCGCCGGCGTCTTGCGTAGCACCTCCACGTCGCCACGAGAGCGATAACTCGTCCACTCGGCGTCTTCATCATCGCCACGGTTCGTCTGCAGTAGTCGCTGCAGCCCGTTCTGTGAGAGCTTCGCGTAGTAGAGCTTCATGAGCTGGTTGTCGCGGTGACTCGTGCGACCCATGACCTCGTCCAGTTCCTCCATGGACACGGGCATGGCGGCTGTGCGATGTTGTGAGCTCTTGGAGTCATCGCTCGTCTTCTCCTCCTCGTCTTCCTCCTGGATTTCGGCGGGGAAGGGTGACTTGCTCTTGGAGCTCTTGAGTTTGCGCTTTACTCGCCGTTTGCGCTTGGGTTTGGCTGGAGACAGCGTCGTGGCTGACGTCGTGGTCGTGGGCGGAGTGCTGCTGCCGCTGCCGCTGCCGCTGCTGCTTCCACTCACCACGAGATGCTGATGTCGCCGAAATTTGCTGTTGTCCGCCACTTCTATCGCCAAATAGTCCAGGTGGCCGCGCATCCAGGCTCGTAACACTGCAAAGGCGGCGTCCGGTGCCTCCAGCACGCGTGCGCCTGTGAGATTCACGATAGCCAGGTCTTGCCCCAGGCTGCTGCTGCTGCGACTGGCCCAGAGCTGTGAGATCCGCGGCGTGGCATTGCTGCGAGCCACAGCACTCTCGCGACGGTTGTCGTGCTGTGCCTGCTGACAGAGCTGCTCGTAGAAGCGCGCGAGTTTGGGGCGATTGCGGGCCAGGAAGGCGTTGAAAGGTTGCATGAAGGGCTCGGCGCTGGCGCCGTACTCGGCGTGGTTGGCCAGCGACTGCAACAGCTTGGCCAGCAGTACCAGCGTGCGCTGCAGAGCTCGACTGGGCGCAGCATTTCCTGGAGTCAAGTGCATCTTGTGCGGCACCACCAGCGCCGGACAGAGAAAGCGCAGGAACACCAGGCCGCCCAGATGCAGTAGGAACTCGTCTCGGGCCACGCTGTTGGAGCTGCACGAGCTGCCCGACTGTGTGAACAGATCTTCCAGCGTGGCTTCGTCGATGGAGCTGAGTCTCGGGAGGGCGGACAGGCGTCCTCCGCTGTCCACCGATGCGCTCTTGCGCTCCTCGACAGGGTATTCCGCCCCCGAGAAGCTGCTGCCGCTGCCAAAAGTGCTCAGTCTCGGTAACGACACGTTGCTGCGACGGTCACGCTCTAGCAGACGCAGCATCTCGAGCTCCAGCACGCGGTAGATCTTGGCCACTTGGTACGGGAAGAGCGGCGCAGCGCTGAAGATCTGGGCCAATACGCGCTCTGCTAGAGCTTCCAGTCGCTGCTGGTTGGCCTGCAGGTCGTCCTCGGGCTGTAGATAGCGCGGGTTCACCTCGTAGCCCTCGGGGTCAGTCCAGAGCTCAGCGATCACGTCGCCAAGTGCGTGTTGCAGGAACTCCGTGCCCAATTCGCACGTATACTCGCGAAGAAGCTGGACGGAGGCATATACGGAGGGGAGATACATGAGCTGGCTGGCTGAAAGCATCGCGCGCTACTGTGCTAGGTGGAGGGATAAAGCGCTACGTACAGCGGTAGTGGCCGAGTTGGCGCGGAAGAGCTCGTTCCAATTGAGCGTGCTCACCATTTCGCGGAACATGAGCAGCCCCAGCAGCTTGCGCAGTTGGTCCTCGTAGCCTTCGAACACGAACAAGAGCGCGCGGATGACGTTCACGTCCGCCCCGGCCGGCACCTGCCACGTAGTCACACACAGAGCCGCAATTGTCAGGCGATCTCGCTCTTCTCCGTTTTTTTTTTAACCGCCGCATGCTGCTGGTCAGATCAACCCAACTTACCGTCGCTAGCGCCGAGGCCAGCCGGAACTCCGGGTCGTGCACCAGCGCGTACACCAGCGCGCTCTCGGCGTCCTCCTGCGTGAGGAAGGCCACGGCGTTGCGCACCGTCTCGTCCGCTTCCGTCTCGTCCGGCACCGTCATGGCTCTCGCGGCGCGGACGTTCCTGCTGCGGGTCTTGTTCTGGGTCGTGGACGTCGGCAGCGAGCGCCGTGCGGCCGCGCGGCCCGGGCGCCCCGCGCGCGCGTTGCGGTCGCGACGGCCGCGGGCCCAGCCGCTCGCCAGCGCCTTGACGGCGCGCAGTACGCGCATCGAGAGCGCGTGGAAGCCCAAGCAGGAAGCCAGGCCAAGCGCGTGCTGCGGGCTTGTGCGACTTGACTTGTACGGGAATGCAGGCGGTTGTATGTCGGCGCAAAGAGTCGGGTCTCGCGTGGACATCTGGGTCAAAAGGGAGGTGATGGGACGGAATCGCCGCCTCTTCACGGGATGCGGGGCCGGGAGACGCCTCCCATTGGCCGAGCGGGGAGACCTGCACTGAGATAAGATGGCGAGTACTGAGACGAGATGGGAGGCCTGATGGATTTTTGATGGGACTGCTCAATGTACGGCCTGCTTGCTGCCTCTTCGGACGAAGAGCTGTATGCAGCCATGGGCCCTTTCTTCCTGTTGGCAGGTTGCGTCTTGCACCTGGAGCGGATCGACGTCGTGCGCACGTGCCGTGTGGCTTGGCGCGCGGCTACGAGTGCGTCGGCTGCTTCAAGCCGGCCTCTACGCCGGCGAGCGACTTGCACTCGGGCCGTGCACTGCAATATGCGTCGAGCCAAGTGGCGTGACGCCACGCGCCTGGTGCGCAGTGGAGGTTCGCAGCCCTCAGGGGCGCGCGACCGGCCCCAACTGGCCCCAATCGGCCCTGGGATCCGCGGCTTCCGGGTGCGCCTTACGACGGCTGTGCCGATGGCTGGCGCCGGACAAGCAAGCCCCGTGCCGTGCGATCATGCTGGTCGTCGCCATGTTGGGCGTTAGGACCGGAGCGCCCCGTCGCGTCGAGAAATGGCGCCTCCGACGTGCCAGGGGGTCTCGGCCAATAGAAGCGAAGACAAGTGCATTTATGGCCAATGGCGTCTCGCCATCCCTCGATTCAGCGCCACGTCGCGCAGAGGCAAACAGACCTGCCGCCGCAACCCAACGCAACGTAGCACCAGCGCCAGCGCCAGCGCCTCCATCTGCCGCGCTCTCTGTTCTTTGCCATCGCCACTGCCACCGCCATCAATGCGGCGCTCTCTGTTCTTTGCCGGCGCGCAGCGCACATCTGCGGCTGCGACCACCCGCTGTCCCATACGGACAGCGCCGCCCGCCGCCCGGTATACCATGGCAGCCGACGCGCCGCCTCGCTCGTAAAAAAGGGCAGGCCCTTTTTTACAGGCACAGCGGCCGCCTTCGGGAGGCCTTGTGGCGAATCGCGATCAGGAGATTTGCCCTGCGTAATTTCTGAGCGGCCGACGAGAATGGGCCTCACGGGCCAATTCCGCCGGCCCCCGCCTCGCCCTCGCCTTCGCCCTCGCCCTGCCCCTGCTGCTCTTGGCCTTGCTGCTCTTGCGCTTGCTGCTGCGTGCCGCCGGCCTCCTGCTGCTCAAAGTCGGCCAGCAGCGCCTGTAGACGGCGCAGGAGCTGCTCGTTGGCGCACTGCACGGCCCGGAAGGGCGGCGGCAGTGCAGCAGCGCCGCCGAACACTCGCACGCTGCCGTCCGCCGCCGTCTCGAAGGGCACGAAGCGCTGTACGCACGGCAGCACAAGCGTCAGCCGCTTCCTGAGCCTCCACAACCCACCCGTTGACGCAGCAAAGCACGCACCTGAGCCAAGAAGCGCTGCAGTCGCTCGCCACGACGTCGCGCCTCCTCCTGGCGCTGCGTCTGGCGCTCGGGCGTCTCCTGCTCGCCGCCCAGCGACTCCCTGAGTGCCTCCAGCGTCTCCATCCCGTCGGGCGCCTCAGCGCTCGCCTCCAGGTCGTCTACAGCGTGCGCCAGCACGATCTGTACACAGAAGCCGCTGGCGTCGGCGTGTGCAGCATCGGAGGTGTCCTGGACGTCGCCAGCGCGCAGCAGCGCCACGGCGTCGCTCTCCGGGTCGATGGCGTACAGCAGTCCGCTGGCCATCGAGCCGTCGCGCAGACGCAGACGCACAGCTCGCCCTATGGCCCCGCGATGGCGGAGGAACAACGACCCCTCCATACCCCCCTGCTGTTTGTGTAGTGCCCGCCTCCTATGGCTGGCTGAGAAGGGCGACATGAGGAGACATCCTTTGGGATTGTATGGATTAAAAAGGCAAGCGAAATGGAAGATGAAGTAGCGCCAGACTGGCATGGCTCCTGCCCACCTTGGCAGCTCGGCAGCTTGGCAGCTTGGCGGTGCTGGCTTAGCCCGTCACAGGCTTCTCGACGTGCACCCACAGCGCGATGAAGACGAGGCCGATGGCGATGGAGATGGAGCCCATGAAGTTGCCCTGGTCCATGAGGCTCTGGTAGCTCCAGCCAAAGTACTCCTGCACGCTCATGCGCACACTCGGGCCGAGGTTGTACGCGATGAAGAGCCCCATGAGCACGGCGGCGCACAGCATCGAGTCACCGTGCGAGTAGACGCGGTTGTAGTAGGCCACAATGTAGCGCACCATGGCCCAGACGATGCCGAAGACAGCGCCGCAGAAGATGAGCACGTTGGGCAGCTCGGCCAGCGAACCGCGCGTGGCGTCGCGCTTGTTGAGCCACTTGGACTTCTTCCCCGTGAGCTTCCACACGATGGCACCCAGCATGGCCGTGCAGTTCGTGAAGGCGTAGACGAACCACGTCTCCTGCGACCGCACGACGTCGTTGTTCTTCACGCCACGCGTGCTCAGCGCCTGCAGCAGTCCCAGCACCACCAGCTTGGGCACCAGCGCCACTAGCACGCGCAGGCCGTTCACGTAGATGGGTGCGTAGCCCGTGTAGAGGAAGTAAAGCGTGATGTAGTAGAACAGCAGCACCGAGACGGAGCCCAGCGGGTACATGGTCGAGTTGATGTAGAACACGCGACGCATGAAGTTGTTGGGCTTACGGTACTTGGGGATGGACACGTGCGGCCGCTTCCACTCCGGGTCGATCAGCGCCTTCTTGTTCTTCTTCATCAACGCCGTCTGGAAGTTACCCTTGGCCCACCGCTTACGTTGGGCCATGGCTCCGGCCACCGAGTCTGGAATCAACCCCTCCGCCAGTCGGATGCGCTCCTGCGCCTCTCCCTCAAAGTCCTTACGGAAGTACAGCGCCTTCCAGCCCATGGACACCAGACGCTCGCCAGTGTAGCAATCCTCCGTGAGTGTGCCGTACTGGATGCCGCCAATGGAGTCCAGCGCCTCGCGACGGATAAGAGCATTGGTACCAGCGAAAGTAGCGCAGTCGTAGCCGTCCTGGCCCGTCTGGATGGCGTCGTAGAACGTGCCGTTACGGTGGCCCAGAGGGTCGCCGATCTGCAGCTGCACGCAGTCGCGGAAGTATTGAGGCGTCTGCACAAAGCCCACGGCGTTGTCGCGCACGTCGTCCGAGTACGAGTGCAGCACGTCCATGTCCACTTCGCCATTGTTGTTGTTCGTGTTGCACTTGCGGCACACACCGCTCTTGCCCAGCTTCGAGTCGCAGTTCATGCACCGCAGCTCCTTCTTGGTGGCACGAATGTCGCTCATCGTGCCGTTCACCTGGCGCCGGTGCACCGCGCTCTGCACGTGCATGTCGTTCTCAAAGCACTCCTTGGAGCAGTAACTGATGCCTTCCTCGGGCACGCCGGCGATCTTGCACGACGCGCAGCACATCTTGGCCACGTTCTTGCAGCCCGTGCACGAGCACGAGTACTTGTTCTTCGACTGGCGGTCTTCGTCGTCAAAGAAGAACGGCAGCGTCGCCAGGATGAACTTGGGGTGCGGCTGCATGTCCGTGTCCAGCAGCAGCATGTAGCGACCGTTGGAACCCTCGTTGTACAGACAGTTGTTGATGTTGCCAGCCTTGGAGTAGTGCGCCTCGGGCTTCACACGGCCCACGAACGTCACGTGCGGCAGCCCAGGGTAACGGTAGTCGTCACGGAACGAGCCAACGGCGCAATCCGCGCGGTTCACCACCTTGGGACGCGACACCGACGGCAGATTGGCGGACGAGTGCAGCTTACGCCACGCGTACACCTCCATCTCCTCGTTCGGGTCACACACACGGTCGTACATGAACTGCGCCACCTCCTGACGAAGATCGCCCGACTTTTCCAAGATCACCTTGTTCAGCTCGATCGCTGGCACCGGGTTGCCCTTGGTCCACTTGGTGCTGCAGTAGCCGTCGTCCAGCACGTAGATCTGCAGCAGGTGCGGAGGGTACTGCAGGTTCATGCAGGCCATCAGCGTGTCGATCGTCTCCTCCGCCGGCTCCGAGTAGTGGCACAGCAGCACATCGATCTTGGGCCACAGTTCATCCGGCACCTTGGGCTCGAACTCGTCAAAGTAGTGAGCGCCACGACGCACGGGTTTCCACATGCCCAGGTAGTACAGCGCGCCCAGGATCATGGACAGCACTTCCGAGAAGAGCAGCGCAAAGAACGAGACCCACTGGGCAATGGGTGGGTTGTGGAAGCACACCACGTCGTCCACCCCCGCCAGCTCCAAGTACCAGTCGGGAGGCGTGAACCAGCCACTGAGCGGTTCGCTCAGGCAGTTGAGTTCGTCCGGCGTGTTGGAGTACACGTCCTCACAGCTGAGATCGCGGTTGGAAGAGTCGCACGGCTGGATCCCCACCACGAACCAGAAGACCAGGCCAAAGAGCTCCACGACGCTCAGGAACAGGAACAGGAAGTACAGCATGCGGTACGTGGTGATGCCCTTCATGTAGTACTTGCGCACGTTGGGCAGCTTGCGCTCGATGATGTTGCCCGAGCCGCACGCCACGATGGCTTCCTCCACGCCTTCAAACCACAGGCGGTACTCGTCATCCGTCTCGGGACAGAGCACCCACACGCGGCGCTTGGTGAGGATCTCGAAACCCTTGTGCGGCAGATCCAGACGCGCACACGGCCGCAGCTGCAGCGCATCCTTGAGCTCCACAGCGCCCACCACCAGGTCCGGGTTGCGCGTCGTAAAGTACTGGCGGCACTCGAGATGCGAGTGGAAGTAGAAGATCTTGGCCTTCTCGAGCGCAAAGTAGCGGCGCTTCCAGCTCTTGTGCATGGGCCCCTTGATGGTGCGCTTGCCCTGCTTGTGCATGTAGCCGTGCACCGTGATGATGTTGTCCTTCTGGCTGTCCGTGGCGCCCACGGCCGCCGACATGTCCATTGCGGGTTCCATCGGCGCGCGAGGGTCCTCATACCCGCTGGCCGCCTGCGGACGCCCTTCTCCGCGACGCACGATCTCCGTCTCGCCCGCCACGCGCGCCTCTGTGGCGGACGGCGTCGCGTACGCCTCGTAGTTATTGCCCTGCGCCGCCTCGTGCTCCTTGCCCACGAACATGGCTCCTCTCGTAACTTGGACCGTCACTCCGGTATCTGCAGCACAAGCACAGACACACCGAGGAACGACGTTGGTGAGGGCGTCACGCCACCACAGACTGCTAGCTACACGCACACGCACGCTCGCGCACAGCAAGAGCGCACCTGCAGATGCCTGCGAGCCAGTCAGCCAGTCAGCCAGCCAACCTTCGAGTGTGTCCGCTCGCTGCGTGGGGTGAGGCTCACGCGGGCTTCTCTCGAATGGTGTCCCGCCGCCGCTTGCCTGCCGCCTGCCGCCTCGGACTCTCGGTCGGCGGTTTCTCTCTCAGCCGGCAACTTGCGCTATGTATGCACCATGGACGCCTCCAGCGCTACAGGGCGAGCCAGGGCGAGGGGCCACAAATGAGGTAGCCAGCGGCAGAAGGGGCGGTGTTACTGCCCCCTAGCCCGGAAGTGGACGGCGAGTCGAGGGGAAGGGGAGGCGGACGCTATGCTGCTGCCCGAGGTTATTTGCCGCGTCCGCCTCCCCTACCCGCTCTCCCCGCGCGACCGCGCGATACGTCCACTGCCAAAGAGCAAGAGAGCTGCCAAAAAATTCAAGCGCGAATGGGTTGCCCAGGCTTCCGCACCCATCGGGCTCTTGGCTGGGTGGAGCTTCACTCCGCCCGCAGCCTCCTCTTGTGCGGATATCAGCCGAATGAGAGCCCGGCGGCTGGCTGCGTGCATTACCTTCGCTGTGGCTGCTGCCTCTGGGTGCGAATGACGCGGCTGGATGGCTGCATGGCCTCGCCTCGGTCGCCGCCTCGCGGCTTCCTGGCGAGCTGCCGCTCGGTCGCTGAGCTGGCAGCGTTGCCTCTGGCCGTTAGCGAAACCTCTGCCTGCGTGCGTGCTTCCCCGATCTTGGAAACTGCCGCGCTGTCTTGGTGAGTCGTGCCATGCGGCCTTTACGTCCGAGGCTTCCTCCTCGCTGCGACCTCGTGTGCCAAGGCATCTCCACGTCCGCGTAGGTCTCCGTCGCGGGAGGTTCTCGTCACTGCAACTTCAATTTCTCGCCGCCTGCCAGTCCAATCTCTCCTCTCTGAGCCCTGGCACACAGCTGTAGCTGGTAGAACGACGACGACTGGAAGTCAATCTCTTCCGAGCGAGGCTGGCGCGCTGGCGACCGCAAGCAGCTGGGGCTTTCGCAGGCCGACGCGGCCTGAGCGCGGCCAGCTGCTCGCAGCATGCAGCTCCATTGCAAACTGGCACTACAAGTCTCCGCTGGAGGCGTACGTCCCAGGCACTCAATCGCTGCTCGCTTCCACTGCTACTGCAGGTAGACCCTCTGGGCCTGTGGTGCTCCAGTCTTCTTTACACGTGCAATGGAAATATATTGAAAGGCAAGCAAACGCAAGCGGCCATCCTACAGCAAAGACTCGGGCGCCAGCGCCCCTGGACGCTTCTCCGCTGGGATCCCGCTTGTCGGTTGTCATCGCGCTTGGCACTTGGGGCCTAGAGCCTAGAGCCTAGAGCCTAGAAGGGGTTGGACGTGGGCTCTTCGATCCAGACCCAGAGAGCAATGAAGACGAGCCCGAAGGCCACCGAGATGGACCCCACCACGTTGCCCTGGTCCATGAGGCTCTCGTAGCTCCAGCCAAAGTACTCCTGGATGCTCATACGCACACTGGGCGCCAGCTTGACCGCCAGGAAGAGACCCATCATCAGACTCGCAAAGAGCAGCGACGCGCCGTGCGACGTCTGGATACTGTTGTAGCCCGCCAGGAAACGCACCACGGCCCAGAGCAGACCCACCACCGTGCCGAAGAACACCAGCACGTTGGGCAGCTCCGCCGTAGACCCACGCGCCGCGCCGCCCGTGTTGAACCACTTGGGCTCCTTGCCCGTGATCTTCCACCAGATGGCCTCCAGCACGGCCGTGCAGTTGGTGAAGGCGTAGGCGAACCAGACCTCCTGCGAGCGCACCACGTCGCTGTTCTCCACCGTGCGGTTGCTCAGCGCCGACAGCACGCCCTGGATAAACAGCTTCGGCACCAGCGCGTACACGAGTCGGAAGCCCGCCATGTAGATGGGTGCGTAGCCCGAGAAGAGGAAGTAGATGGTCACGTAGTAGAACAGGATGGCCGTGATGGAGCCCAGCGGGTAGAGCGTCGAGTTGAAGTAGAACACGCGCCGCATAAAGTTGTTGCACTTGCGGTAGGACGGCACCTGCACCTCCGGCAGCTTCCACTCCGGGTCCATGTACTGCGTCTTCTTGTTCATGAGCGCGATCTGGAAGTTGCCCTTGGCCCACCGCTTGCGCTGCGCCAGCGACCCAGCCACCGAGTCGGGGATCAGACCTTCCGCCAGACGGATGCGCTCCGACGGCTCTCCTTCAAAGTCCTTGCGGAAGTACTGCGCCTTCCAGCCCATGGCACACAGCACCTGGCCAGTGTAGCAGTCTTCCGTCAGACTGCCGTACTGGATGCCGCCAATGGAGTCCAGCGCCTCGCGACGGAACATGGCGTTCGTGCCGGCAAAGGACGAGCAGTCGTAGCCGTCCTGGCCCGTCTGGATGGCGTCGTAGAACGTGGCGTTGCGGTGCCCCAGAGGGTCGCCGATCTGCAGCTGGATGCAGTCGCGGAAGTACTGCGGTGTCTGCACAAAGGCCACAGCGTTGTCGCGCACGTCGTCCGAGTACGTGTGCAGCGACGACACGTCCTCGTCGTCCGTCATCCCCGCCTTGCTGCCCGGGTTGCACTTGCGGCACACACCGCTCTTGCCCAGCTTCGAGTCGCAGTTCATGCACCGCAGCTCCTTCTTGGTGGCACGCGTGTCGCTCATCGTGCCGTTCACCTGGCGCCGGTGCACCGCGCTCTGCACGTGCATGGCGTTCTCGAAGCAGTCCTTGGAGCAGTAGCTGATCTGCTCTTCCGGCACGCCCGCGATCTTGCACGACGCGCACGACAGCTTCGCCACCGAGTTGCAGCCGATTCCGCAGCAGATGTACTTGGCCTTGTCCTGCCGGTCTTCGTCATCGAAGAAGAACGGCAGCGTCGCCAGCACGAACTTGGGGTGCGGTTGCATGTCCGTGTCCAGGATGATGAGGTACCGCCCGTTGGCACCCTCGTTGTACAGACAGTTGTTGATGTTGCCAGCCTTGGAGTAGTGCGTCTCGGGCTTCACACGGCCCACGAACGTCACGTGCGGCAGCCCAGGGTAACGGTAGTCGTCACGGAACGAGCCAGCAGCGCAATCCGCGCGGTTCACCACCTTGGGACGTGATGCCGACGGCAGATTGGCGGACGAGTGCAGCTTACGCCACGCGTACACCTCCATCTCCTCGTTCGGGTCACACACACGGTCGAACATGAACTGCGCCACCTCCTGACGGAGATCACCCGCCGTCTCCAAGATGCCCTTGTTCAGCTCAATGGTCGGCACGGTGTTGCCTTTCTTCCACTTGGTCTTGCAGTAGCCGTCGTCCAGCACGTAGATCTGCAGCAGGTGCGGAGGGTACTGCAGGTTCACGCACGCCATCAGCGTGTCGATCGTCTCCTCCGCCGGCTCCGAGTAGTGACACAACAGCACGTCCACCTTGGGCCACAGCTCGTCCGGTACAGCTGGCTCGAACTCGTCAAAGTAGTGAGCGCCACGACGCACGGGCTTCCACATGCCCAGGTAGTAGAGGATACCCAACGCAAAAGTCAGCAGCTCGGCGAACAGCATGGCAAAGTACGAAACCCACTGCGGAATCGGCGGGTCGTGGAAGCACACCACGTTCTCCACGTCCGCGATCTGCATGTACCAGTTGGGCGGCGTCCACCACCCACTGAACGGCTGCGTGGAGCAGCGCAGTTCGTCCAGCGACGTGCTCGTGATCACATCGCACTCCACTTCCAGTCGCGACGGATCACAAGGCTGCAACCCGATGACGAACCAGAAGACGAGCGCCAACAGCTCCACGATACCTGCGATGAGGAAGAGGAAGTAGAAGACGCGGTACGTCGAGTTGCCCTTCATGTGGTACTTGCGCACGTTGGGCAGCTTGCGCTCGATGATGTTACCGGCGCCGTTGGCCACAATAGCGCGTTCCACGCCCTGGAACCACATGCGGTACTCGTCATCCGTCTCGGGACAGAGCACCCACACGCGGCGCTTGGTGTGCACCTCGAAACCCTTGTGCGGCAGATCCAGGCGCGCACACGGCCGCAGCTGCACGGCGTCCTTGAGCTCCACAGCGCCCACCACCAGGTCCGGGTTGCGCGTCGTAAAGTACTGGCGACACTCGAGATGCGAGTGGAAGTAGTAAATCTTGGCCCTCTCGAGCGCAAAGTAGCGGCGCTTCCAGCTCTTGTGGATGGGCCCCTTGATGGTGCGCTTGCCCTGCTTGTGCATGTAGCCGTGCACCGAGATGATGTTGTCGCGCTGGCCGCCCAGCCCCACGGCGTCCGACACGTTCATGGGCGGCTGCGGCGGCGCGCGCGGGTCCACGTAGCCCTGCTGCCCCATGGGGCGGCCTTCCCCGGCGCCGAACGCGCCGTCGCCGCGACGATGCGCCTCCAGCTCGCCCGTGGACGGCGTGCCGTGCAGCTCGTAGTCTTCGTGCTGCATGGGCTTGTACATGCTCGACAGCTTGCTTGAGGTGGCGGCACAGACGCCAAGTCAACCAGCGAGCCCTGTAGGAAGGAAGCCGAACCTTGCCTTGCTCTGCGGCCCGCGCTCCTTCTTTCGGAATGGAGCGAGTCGTCGCCTTGGCGTCCCGTGCTCGCTAGAGAGAGGGCGAAACCACCCTCAGCCCCAAGCTCACTTGTCTCCACTATGCAGCAGGCCGGCTCTTCCGTCCAGCAACCGAACCGAAACCGTTCCCCACCCCACCCCCCCTCATCGGGGCTGGGGGGCATAAAACCTCGGAGAAGCACGCCAAGCATGTTCGTTCTATGTGATAGGGGTAGGGGAAGCGTACCCCTAGTCTGCGTCGTCCGCTTGCCCGACCCCTGCTGGAGTGAATCGGCAGCACGCCGCGATGATTGCAGCGCGAAGCATGCGGCTCGCATTTGCGTTGGCGCTATCATTCCTGGGCATGCCCAAATTTTGTCGGGCGTACCCAAAGGGCGCACTTGATCTTTTCCCAGCGGAGCCAATCACAGCGGCCAGAGACTCGCGTTTCAGCCAGTCAGCGTGGAGATCCGCCCCCCATTTCGGACAATCTAAAAGGAACTCATAAATCCTGGCAGGTTTCGTCCGCGTGACAATAACATCTCGCAGGAATCCTCCGCCACACGAGCTGACTTCAGTCGGTCGCGTGCATTGACGCCTTGCCGGTGGCTGCACCTGCCTCGCTTCGCGCGAAGCAGACCCATTACTGCGTGCTGAGCGTCTTGTGGCTGCGGAGAAGAGCCTCTCCTCTGCGCGCAGCCCTGGCAAATGAGCACACCGCGCTGGGTTGTATCAGCAGCGCGCCGAGGTCCCGCCGCCGCAGCCACTCGTGTAGCCAACACGACGCCTCGGTACTGAACGCTTGTGCCTGGCCGCCTCAACCGTGCTGCACGGTTGACTCCGGGCTTGAGGCTTGAGGCCGGAGCCTTGGTTTGAGGCCGGAGCCTTGGCTTGCGGCTGCTTGGCCCCGCCACGCCCCGCCACATGACTTACTCTGGAGCTCTTGGAGTCGTCACGTCGACCGCTCTACATGCGACCGGCCTTCCGGAGCTCCACGCCCGAGCCAGCGCTACTGCCTTGCGCTGCTCACGCCGTCGTAGCGCTAGCTTATCCCAGTTTGCTCAAGTGTGTGCCGCCGTTAGCTGCGCGAGCCGTTCCTGAAGAGGCCTGGTTTCTGAAGTTGATGGGTTGGGTTGGGCCGGCTTCAACTCGTCGCCTCGTGGCGTGCATCTCGCTGTCTGAGCCTCTGGAGCTCCAAGGCCTCAGCAAACCCCAAACGAGCGTCGAGAGACATGGATGGATGGCTGCTGTGGCTGTAACTGTAGCTGTCGTTGTCGTTGTCGTTGTTGCTGTGGGTGTGGGTGTGGCTGGGTTGCTTCGATCTTACAACCGTCTCTCGATGTCCTCCACACTGAAATCCACAAGTGCATAGCCACCAACGCGTACATCGCGTTGCACCTCGACAAGAGGTCGAGTCGAGTTCGTAGACACACCAAACCCAGTTGCATGGCCTCCTATTCACTCAAGCCGCACGCGTAGCGCTATCTTTCGCTCGACAGCACGACAGTGTGGCGGCCGCTGTACTCTGTATCATCTACCTGTACCTACGACTTGACCGCCAGGTTCATGAGGTGCTCCATGAAGACCTTGAGACTAACGTCGTCCGTGAAGATGACCTCGCCCTGGCCGTCCATGCTGTTGTGCGTAACGCTCGGGTTGAGCTTGGCCATGAGGAAGCGCGACTGGGACTTGTGCTGATCGCACACAATGTAGCGCGGCACGGGGAAGCGCGAATCCATGATGAGCTGCGCGTCGGCCTGCGGGGCCTCCAGCAGGTTCTTGAAGTTCTCGTGCGCCGGGTCTTCGTGGAACTTCTGGTCGCGCCAGGCCGCGATCGTGTCGCCGTGGAAGACCACCACGTAGAAGAACGAGTCCAGCAGCAGGATGGTGTCCGAGCGCACACTGGCGGCGTCCAGCAGCGCCGGCACGGGCGGGCCGTTGAACGAGTACGACAGCAGCGACGGCTGGATCATCACCAGCGAGTTGGTCGTGCTTTCGCGCAGTAGACAGTGGCGGTAGTACGAGCTCTCATCGGGAGAATACCCGAACACGGTCAAGAACTGCGAACGTCGCAGGTGGAACATGAACTGCGGGAAAATGGCGAACTCGGGCGACAGACGGAAGGACGACGGATCATCCTTGCGGTAGTCAGCGAATCGCGCGGCCAGGCGGATGAGCGAGCGGTCGATCCAGCGCATAATGTCCAACTGCTCCTCGCCTTGCTCCGAGCGGTGCACGGCGATACGAGCCAGTAGGACAGCCGCCGCTTCCTGGTCGAAACCACGACCCAGTGACGCCGTGTCGTTCGGGTCCACCGTCCAAGGGCCACAGACAGTGGTGACACGCGTGCGGTAGCGGCCACTGGCGTGCTGGTAGCGCGTGAGGAACTGGATGTAACGCGCCTTGCCCGGCGCCAACTGCGCCTGGTTGGCCACGTCAAAGTAGATGGCCATGGTGGTGTTGGGGTCGATACCGCCCATGGACCATGCGTTGGTGCCGCCCACGCCAATCTCCACCTCCGACACGTTCTTGGGGGCGGCGCCTTGACGCTTGAGCGCAGCACAAGGCCCAATTGCACCCGCCACCTTGAACTCGCGGCTCGTGAGTACTTCCACTGAAGCTGCGAAGGCCATCGTGAGCTGGTCCTTGTCGCAGTCGGCCGCTTCGTCCGAGAACTTGCTGAACATGCGACGGAAGGACTCGCGGAAAACGGACTGGCCGAAGGAATCGGCCAGCACGATCACGCCTCCCGTCTTTTGCACACAAGCCGTCATCTCCATCACGCCGCTCTGGTCCAACGAGCAGGCAAAGATGTCCACCACGTGGTTGGAGCTCACGCAGCGCTGCGCCAGGTCGTTGTAGTGCGTCAGCGCCTTCTTGGTGAGTGGCGCCTTGTCCTTCTGCAGGTCCGTGTGCGAGCGCAGATCCTCCTTCCGGTCGCGACTCACAATGGCTCCGGGACCAACAGTGGGCGGGCCTCCTACAAACATCATAATACGCGCGCCTTGGCCGCGGAAGGTGGCTTCCAGCAGCCCCACGCACACCGACATGGCTACACCCGTGCAGCGCTGTGGACGCTGGTCGGCAGCCACAGGCCATGGGTCGCGTTGTAGGTCTTCCAGGATGGATTCCAGCGTAAAGCCGCACTCAAAGACCGGCAGTAGGAAGCGGTTGGCGTTGCTCACTTGCTGCTGTTGCTGGCCCTGCTGTTGTTGCGCTTGCTGCTGCTTCCGACTCATAGCCGAGAGCCCCAACATGTCGTAGACCTGCTGCGCCGTAAAGTCCTTGTTGCCCCGGAAGACGTGCGACTTGGGCACCTCGGGGAACCCCAGCTCGTGCACATGCACCATGGTGCCAAAGGTGACGAGGCCGATAAGCGCGTCGGGCGGCAGCTGGTTGAGCGTCTGCTGGATCGAGTCTTTGAGCTCCTCCAGCTCTTCCTCAGGCACACACGTGTCGATACAGAAGACAAAGACCGGTGGCCCGGCCTGACGGTTCTGCAGCTCGTATTCGAGCGTCGTGTACTGCGGGATCAGCTCGGCCGGCAGGTTCTCCTGCGTGATGTTCTCGGCGTAATGCGGCGGGAAGTGGTTGCGCGTCACGCAGAACGGACAGACCCAGAGCTTCGACACAAAGTCCACTTGGCAGAAAGGGTTGAGCACCGCGGCACAGGCCTTGCAGTGGATCGGGTCGTACTCCACGGCAGGCGGCATGCCGTCGATGGGCTTCAGCGGTTGGTACAGACAGCCCGTGGGTATCACACAGCGCGTCTGCTCCAGCTTCGTGCACGGCCACGAGTTCCACGAGAAGCGCACGCCGTCCTTGGCCTCCATGCCGTGAAAGTCCCATTCCTGCGGCTGCATGCCGGCCTGCGGGCCGCCGTAGCCCTGCTGCTGGTCGTAGCCACCCTGCTGCGCATACTGCTGGTCGTAGCCGCCCTGCTGCGCGTACTGCTGCTGCTGGTCATAGCCGCCCTGCTGCGCGTACTGGTCTTGCTGGCCGTACTGCTGCTGCTGGCCGTACTGCTGCTGCTGGTCGTACTGCTGCTGCTGCTGGCCATACTGCTGCTGTTGGCCGTACTGTTGTTGCTGCTGCTGCTGCTGGCCCTGTTGGCCGTACTGCGGGTCGTACTGCCCGTACATGGTCGTCTACGTCTGCGAGGCGGGGCCGGGGCTGGGGAGAAGCTGGAGCTGGAGCTGGAGCTGGAGCTGGAGCCACGTGGAGAGAGCGAAGATGAAAATGGAGGCCCTTCGCTTGGCCCCCTCCGCGATCCGACGAAGGTGAGGTTGGTGTGGGCCACATATCGATTCGCGGCATAGTGAACCCAAGAGAGAGACGCGGCCTTCCGTTTCAAGCTCGGGGTCTTGGCCACATCTTTTCCATCCCGAGGTGGTGTGTACCACACCATTCTGAACACGAAGATTAGCGTGGCCCACCCTACTGTATGAGGCAGTCAACGCTAGCAGCAGTATGCCTGGAAATCGACGAGATAGCGCTCGAGCAGGTCGCAACGACGCACGTGACGCAGGCGGAAGGACTACGAAGACACCTCAAGCCTGATCAGCAGCACACGTCACACGCCCGACGAGGCCCCTTCTGGATTCGAGGACTCCCGTCTTGGCACGAGACACGTAATTATTCGCACTTCGCGCAACAGATCGGAGTTTCAGCCAGCTTGTAAGAGAACCTCCAAATGATCAATCGTCAGGAGTGGACCCATAAAGTAGTCGCAGTACCTCGTTTTTCCAGTGCACATTCGACCGGCAACCCCTCTCCGTGGACGCCCCAAGTTCCACACGCATCCGTGAAAGCAGTGTACGAAAAAACCTCGCCCCAGAACTGCGGAGAGGTCAACGCGAACTGCATCCTACAGCAAGTGACCGGCCAGAAGTTTGTCAAGGTGCGCTCGGGGTGGAATTGTACGAGCGCTACAGATCACAAGGAGCTGGACTGCTGTAACGAGGCCACTCGGACAGCTGCAGAGGTCCAGGGGATACATCACTACCGTCTCGTGAGTCTGTCCGCGGAGAAGGCGTCGCCGGCCTCCACGCGCAACAGCGCCGCGACGACGCTAAGCGCTAGGCTTGCTGTGCTTCAGGGATCGCACTTCTCGAGATTCCTTACTGGGAAACCGGCAAATCCTACCAGGGTGCGGGCGAGTTCATCGTCGCGGGATTGTGACCCGGCGGCCGTCCACTCGAAGCCCCGTCCACCACCAAGGCGAAATGGCGTGTTTTTCGAAGAGCAGCACGCTTTGGAGCAGATCATACTTCGAAGAACCAAGTTCCGAAATGACCACCCGCTACACAAGGATCCTGGACCGAGACAATGAGAAAGCATCTAGCTGCAGAGTGCGAGAAAGCACCACCAAGTTGCCGCGAGCAACTCAACCTGCCAGAAATTGGATGCGCTCACGAGGTGTAGCCATTCCTCACTGCTCCACGTCCAAGCACCGCTCCGAACTTCACTCCACGTGACGACACATCTTGTTATCACTCGTGCTATCGATCTGTCTCCAATGGGCGCGATCGCAAGTTCGCAACCCAGCGTTTGAACGGCTGCCCGAGCTTCCGACGAGAATTCGGCTGGATGAAGTGCGACTTACCAGTCTGGATCCGTCTCTGTTGAACTGACCCCGCACTGACTGCACAGCGTTCACACACTGTTTCCCCAAGAGTGCTCGAGACGAAAGCGCGAGCAAACGCACGCACAACTAACAACCGCGGAGTAGACGTCTCCAGACTCCTGGGACCCGAGTGAGCAAGTGCTCGTTCTTCATATAGGTGCTGCGCGGCGTTCACGTCGCGGCCGAGTATCAGGCTGCGAGCACGAAAGGACTTTCTCGATGGTGACGCTGCGGTTGGTTCTCTCGCAGCATGAGTACGCCTTCATGCAATGCTCTTCGCTGAATCTGAGCTCTTATATCTGGATGAGATGCTGCATCTGGCTCAGATGGTCCTGCATATGGATGGATGCACGCAGATGAACTCACGAAAGTTGGGCATGGGGAGATAGCAAAGATGCCAGGTCCCGAAGCTGTAGTTGTTGGCTTGGGTTACCGCGGCCGATGGCGTGATGCACGTACGTGTAGAGCCCGGAGTTAGTCAGCGATGAGCATGACACCCTCAGCAAGCTGGCCACCTTCCTCGAGACCCGCCTGGCTTCTTGCAACCCCGCCTCGCTTGATTGGGCGGCCAAGGAAAAGCAGTTCGTGTGGGGACCCAAGGTCGCAAAAGGCCCAGCTCGTTGGTGGCCAGCCGCGCCCGCGATGCCGCAGCTCCACGGAGAATTGCCAAGAGGACGGTGAAAAAGAGCCGTGGTCACGCGTATGTGGCGTGACTCCCTTTCACGGGTGAGCAGGACGTGCTGGCCAAGGCGAAATGCCAGTATTGTGGCGCTACTGTGGATCCGGAGGATGACGCGCGCTAGATGCAACGCCATCTCCTGCTGCTACCGGGCTCAAGCAGCACTTCACAAAGGAT
The DNA here is from genome assembly GCA_023338225.1 of Halophytophthora batemanensis. Taxonomy (NCBI): domain Eukaryota; phylum Oomycota; class Peronosporomycetes; order Peronosporales; family Peronosporaceae; genus Halophytophthora; species Halophytophthora batemanensis. The sequence goes on from JAADYK010000088.1 coordinate 36,399, forward strand.
CAGGACGAACTCATCGCCGCAGTGCAGGTGCCCAAGCACCACCAGCTAGCCGCATGGACTGCCACCTGTGCTCGGCTGAACGCGCACTCCGCGTTGCTGACCACCAGCTAACGTCCGGTGCGCTGCGCAAGCGGGCTGGCCGTCTGACGTGACATGCATTGCGCTCAGCTCGACCATTATAGCCCCCAGTCATCCCAGTATGGCCACGTCAGGCCGCTCTTCCCAATACAAATGTATGTAGCACCTTGGGCCGGCGTAGCCGCCTCCACCCCTCCCTCCCTCCTCGGCGGTGCTCGCAGCTCTTGTCGGCGCCCTGGTGTGCGTCGCGACCGAGCCGCCTCGAGTCCGCCCGTGTACGATGACGCCCAGCCTCGCGCACCTCCTGCTGGCGACGAGCCCGATGACGCAATAGCTCGCCAGATTCGGCCCTCCAGCTCGTCATGGCTTCTCTGGAGGCGATGTGGAGAGCAGCGCTGCAGCGGAGAGCAGTTCCCAGCACGCCGGCCTTCTCGCCTTCTCGCCTCCGAGGCGACACTGCCGTCTCCGAGTAGACCTGACGCGCTGGGCGCCAAGCCGACTCTTGGCAGCCGCCACCCCGAGAAGATCAGATGACAGGCTACGTCTGGGCGACGGCTCGCGAGCCAGACGCGGCTGCGGCGGAACATGCGCAAGGCGGAGGATCTCGCCCGCCTGCCAGAGGACAAGATCGCGCTCCATGGAGCTAATACTGCTGCTCTGTTCTGCGGGTCGCGCTTATGATCTACCTGCTACTAACTATAAAGGCTTCTCAATGTACATGGTCTGCGATCGCCTTCTGGCCTCTGCGTCTACACCCCCCTCAGTCTAGCTCACGGGCATGTACTGCTTGCTCTCGATGCGGCGCTCCTCTCGTCGACGCCGGAAGTAGGTGGCAGCCCGTGAGCCACTCACATAGAGCCCCACGACGAAGAAGGGCAGTACAAAGACCCAGAGCAGTGGGTTGGCCAGCACGGCCGTGGCTGAACTGCTGCCCGCCTGCACGTGGTTGGCCGCCAATGCGCCGCCCGACCGCAGCGCGTGGCCGGCGCCGTCGTGGTGGTGCGAATAGTAGATGGTGATCTCCATGGACGAGTCCTCGTCCGCTGCGTCGTTGTCCAGAGGCGTCTTGGCCGCCGGCACGGACGCCGCGCCAGTGGTTCGATCGCCTGTAGTGGCTGCTGTGGTCGTGTCGCCGCTCAGAGAGTCTACGCAGGGCGTAGACAGCACGTCGGCGTGCGTCACCATGCACATGTGCACCTTGCGCGCGGCTGCCACCAGCTTCATGGGCTCCACCACGTCGGGCGCCTCGCGTAGCAGCGACAGCACGTTCGCCTCGCGCTGGCAGTACACGTCCACGTCCTTGGCGCACGCGGGGCTCTCGGCGGCGTCCGTCACGCTCGGCTTGGCTGCAGCGGCCTTGTCCGTCGTGGTGGAGGGCTTGGCATCGCTCTTGGTGTTGGCGTTGGCGCTGGCGCCGTTGGCAGTGTTGGCGTTGGCAGTGTTGGCGTTGGCAGTGCTGGCAGTGCTGGCAGCAGCGGGCGCTGGCTCCTGCGCCGCGATCCGCAGCGCGCGCTTGGGCTGCGTCTGGGACGTCGTCTTGGCTGTCGTCGTGGCTGTCGTCATGCTGCTGCTCTCGGTCTGTGCGTCTCTGTGGGGTGCACGCTGTTGTCTGCTTGGCGACGTGCGTGTGTCTGTCCGCGGGTCAAAAGTCGAATGAGAGTCCCGCGTGGTACATTCTGCCCCGAGCCCGCTCACGTCTCACCGTTGCAGCTACGGTCGATGCAGGTTTCTGTTAAGTTAGTAGAACGGGGGAAGAGCCTTCCGGATTGGCTGTGAGACGCCGTTGTCGACAGAAGGCGGCGGCCAGGCATCTCGGACCCATGCCGAAAATAGGGTCGCACACGGCGAAAATAGGCAGACCCTCGACGACATGGCTTCGCGGCCTATGTCGGAGCGGCACGCGATGCCACCACCGGCTAGCCAGCGCCCCCACCGCGACGACATGAGCTTGTGCGTGCACGCACACACACACCCACTCCGAAACGCTCGAGCCCATGTCATGTTGCGCTTGCTCGGACCCTTCTTCAAGTCCGACGCCACGCCCGCCACTGGCTCTTCTTCACCAGTTCAGGCCAGTCTCTCTCTCTCTCTTTCTCCGCGGCGATGTGGCTTCCCTGGCGCGAACTCTCGTTGGACAGCCATCGTGTAAGGCCTGCGAGGCCTGCGAGGCGCAAATGGCGCTAGACATCTATCACGCTCAAGTTCTGCGAGAAGCTGGCGTGGTGTGAGCAACGCAGCGTCGCAGCGTCGCAGAGAGGCCGAGAGAGGCCGAGAATAGGGCTCCTGCCCAACAGCGAGAAAGCGTGTGTGCCGAAAATAGGCCACCCGCAGCCCGACCCGGTTGACTTGGTTTCACTATGCAGCAAACGCTCACTGCTCCGCCTCGTGCTCAAAGCACCAAGACGCGATGAGCGTGCTGTCCGCTGGCGACCACGCCGAGTTGCTGCGGCTGCTATGGCCTCCTCCCCCGTCCGCCGACGGGCCCAGCGCCGACACGCAGCGCTGGCACCAGCAGGGCTTCGCGTTCCAGACGTCGGGCGCCTTCCCGCTCGGGCTCGTGCAGGGCCACGGCGGTCCGTGCGGCGTGCTGGCCGCCGTGCAAGCGGAGCTCCTGCGGCTTTTCCTCTTCGTACGGCACCGCCACGCGCTCCCCAGTGAGCATGATGGCCGCAGCGGTGACGCGCTGCAGCGGCTCATTGCAGCGGACCCCGTGGCTTCCGACGCCTCGGCGCGTCACCAGCTACTGGCCGAAGCTATGGCCTCCCTGTTAGTGCAGTGCGTCTGCGCCACAGACAGCGACGACGGCAGCGCCGAGCCGCGGGTCGTGCGTGTGGTGCTGCAACAGGACGCTGGCTACAGCGAGCATGCGGTGCCGATCTCTCTGGCTGCGTATTCTGACAACGCATCTCCGCCCGCGCCGCTGGTGACGCTGTTACAGCGCGAGATGGCAGCGTTCCGAGGCCCGCACGGCGTTATGAACTTCACGTGGAGTGTGCTACGCTCCAAGGGCGTGGAGGCCGTGCGAGCCGAGATGGACGACCCGCACAGCGTACTCACGGGCGCCTTTGGCCACTGCACGCAGGAGCTTTTGAACCTGCTATTGACGGGGAAGGCAGTGTCCAATGTGTTCGACGGCAGTGTACCCATGGGCGACACGGGGCTGTTACTGCATGGAGTGCCGAGACGTCCGCGCGTGGGGTATCTCACGCAGTTGGAAGCACTGCGCTATTGCCAGGTGGGCAGCTACTACAAGTCGCCGCAGTTCCCTGTCTGGGTGGTGGGTAGTTCTTCGCACTTTAGTGTCGGCTTCACACTGGCTGTGGATGTGGTGGGTCGCGAATCGGCCTCTGCGAGGCTCTTTCGCCGTGTGCAGCGCGTGTTTAAGGCGCTGGACCCCATGGAGACGGGGTTCATGCAGATGGCGAGTCTCGCAGACTCGTTGCGGCAGCTGGGCGTATCTGGAGATCTCTTGGCCAATGAGTACGACATGGCGCGACTGCTGGAGCGACTCGAGATCTCCAGCGGCGCTGGAATTGTTCTCTGGGACGAGTACTGGAAGGTCATGTCAGTGCTACTGCACACGAACGACCTGGAATTGGCTCTGCGCGGCGACTACGACGTCTCCCAGAGCGCCTCCGCCTCTGCTCCGCAGCTCCAACGGTCAGATTCGGACCTCGCACGGGAGCTGCAGGCCCAGTTCGACGCCGAAGAGCGGGGCGGATCGGCTCCAGCTCCCGAAGTGCCTTCAGCTCCAGCTCCAGCTCCGCCGCAGCCACCGATGACGTCGTTCGAGTGGTTCTACTACAACGGACTGGGTAGCGTTGACTCTGACGCTGAGTCGGACGGTCGAAGCGGCACGAGACGTCCGCAGTTGGCCAAGTGCCGCGTGACACTGGAGTCCACCCCCGAGTTCATCGGCAAGTCGGTGCCCATTGACGACTCAGGACGGAGTGGTGGTCACGGTTCGCCTCCCCTGGAAGAGATCCTCCGCACCAAGTGGTCCAGCGCGCAGATTGATTGGCTGGGGGCGTCCGTGCCCAGCATCGACTAGCTGGAGAGAGATGGAGGTTGCCAGTGGATATTTGTCGACACTTTGAGCATCCCGAGGGGCTGTGTGGAGTCATCCGAGCCGTCGAGGGGTGCGCTCAAGGCAGTGATTCGAACGCTAAACACTCGGGACTGGGAGGAATATAAGGAATCGAGTATGAGTTGCACCTGGATGCCTCGACACTTGGTCCGATATAACGTAGTCCATCACCGCCACCAGTACAAGAGGTGAATTGGGGGCAGCTGGGTGAAGGGATGGCACTGTGTGTAGCGGGATGCAGGTTGTTCACTGGGAGCTCCCGGCCGGACGAAAAAACTGAACCAGAGCATCGCACACTACAGGATCCCAACGGTTTAATCGCCAAACTGCCGCTATCCTCCTGCGTCTATGATTGTGCTGGCAAGTCACCGTCCAAGCGGAGAAGAATGAAACCCCGTACACTCTTTTGCGCGATTATTGCTGTAAGCGGCGACTATGTATTGAGCGCCCACCGACCAGCTGACATTCCTCTTGCCATCCTCCTTACACTCTCCGATTTCCCCAGAAGCTCTCCAAGAGTCTGGGCTCTGCTGCATCGGCCGGAGGATATGATGGGGTTCCTATGAACGAAGCGGATCCAGTGAGAGGGTTAAGGCCTAGCGAAGAGCTCTGAGCTGCTGCTACTATCGACTTGGCAACATTCACCCGAACACCCGCCACCGACCCACTGCCTAACAAAATCACCGCGAGGCTCCTTGACCAGCTCGGGAGTACATATTCTGTCGTCAGTGATTCAGTTCATCGTCTCCGAGGCGGTCACTTTCTACGACGTCTTCGGCGTCTTGGGGGTGCCCATGGTCCTCATGTTCCTCCTCTCGACATTCTGGAGTATTTCGCTTGCCTACATCCAAGTGGACGCGAGTGATGTGGCCAA
>JAADYK010000089.1:0-41427 GCA_023338225.1 Halophytophthora batemanensis
GAGAATTATCTGGAACCATTGCCCCCTCTCAGATCTCCAACTTGAAGTTCGTTTTGAATTCGAGCGAATCACGGGTACCGGCTCGTTACTGGCCATAACTTTCAAAAAAGAAAGATAAACTTGACTAAAACTAGTTCCCTACCGACCGTACCGGTAGTTCGTTCCTGAAAGGTGGTTCGGTTCGTCCCAGGTGTATATATATGTCATACTCCCTATGGTTCCAGCAGCAGAAGGGTACTAGGCCGATGGTCAGCCCTTTGCAGGTCGTTGCAGGTAGCAGAATCTCTCGACTTATGAAGTAGCAAGCCAACTCGGTCGATGCCAGCACACGTATCAGGCTAGACTTTAAGTAATCAATCGATATAGTCACTCTGCACCTCTTCTTAACCTTGCCAGGACGCACTTAGACCGCTCACCGAGTCTTAAGCTCGCCGGTAGGGATTCCCCACGTTCTAGGCACACCACCTACCTTGAGTGTCCGGTCGCTTGCTTTGGAGGTAAAAAAATCTGCTCTGGTTATCTGTTATATACTTTCGGGTGTTTTCCCACTTTCCTACTTCTCCCATACAAATTCCAAGTATAAACTGTCCGTTCGATCAGCTCCCCACCCCGACGACCTTTCGGTCACTGACCTTTCGGTCGCCGACCTTTGGGTAGTAAAACTTCATCGAAGTGACCATTTGGCCACCATACCCGCGGCTATAACTCCACTTCGGTGACCTTTCGACAAAGATCCTGAGAAACTCCCAGGACCCACTCTACCGCATACGCGGTACCAGCCGTCGGGTACCATATTCCCCTTGGTGATATGGCTACTCCTATCATACACTTAAGGCGCTACTACTGTTCTGGGTCGTTTATCTTAGAGGGAGCTAGAACCGACCAAATTCCTGACTCGGAAGAAGAAGTGTGGTGTCGGGTTTTATCCGTCGAGTGACGACCAAGTCGGAAAACCAAGCCTTTTTCCAAGCGCAAGCGTGTGAGCCGTGTTTTGGGGACTGTTGTGAACAGCGCCCCATTGCACGAGACGGCTTTGGCGCTTTTTGAGCACGAACGGGGGCGAAAGTGGCACCTTCGTGTTGCCCGAGAATTGGACCATGCGGTTCATGGATCTATTCGGTCTCACGACCCGCGGACGCACCAAGCTGACTACTCTATCCGACGAGAAGCCTGTGGATCGTGCCGTCTTCTACATGAAGTATCTCGAGCTGCACAAGCCCAATATGGACCCGTCATGGGTGACTCTCATGGACGAGACTGTCCTCTATTTTGAGGATCAGTGAGGCACAACCGTCGAACAAGAAGGCTCCCTCCACATCGTGACCCGCTCCACCATTTTTGCTTCAATGCGTGTGACACTCATCACCACTGTCTGCCTCAACGACAAGAATCTCATGCCGATTATTGTGGAGAAAGGCACCGCCACGCTCCAGTTCGACCGCGTTGGTAGCTGTTTGGTGATTTGCCAGCCAAAAGCCTGGGTAGACCAGGATCTACTCCAATGGTGGATTGAGTGGGTGTTCCCAAGCGTGTACGACACACCGGGTCAATACCTGGTCTGGGACTCGATGCATGCTCATGTTGGTAAGCGTGCTAAGGTGGAGTGTGCCAAAAACGACATCAAGATGTGTGTTATTCCAGGTGGGCTACACCGCACTTCCAGCCAGATGATGTGGGCATTTACAAGACTTTCAAGGATCGCGTCTCGAACCTCATCTCTAAGTGAAAGCAATCGGACGTGGTCTCGCACACACGAAACGGAAACCCTCGCCTGCCGTCGATCACAACCGTCTCCGACTAGATGCTTTACACGTGAAACGCTGTTTCAGAGGACGTTGTCCTTCGATCGATCTATGACTGCGGATTTGATGACAACAACCGGGAGTGGCTCATCTCGAAACAAGATGTCTATAGCCGGCTGTTCCGTGATAGGTGGGGTCAACGAGATGGATCTGGAGCGGAGGAGTACACCACAGACAGTACCCATGGGGATGGGATTCATTTAACGCTTGATGAGCTCGTAGTCGATGCCTAAAATTACGACAAAGGGAATTTCTGCACGGTGCTTCGAATCACCGCCCACAGAACCCCAAACCGTGTATACTCCGTCAAGGAGACGAAGCTCCTGCTGGAGGTCTGCAGCCCCGATCGGCAGTACTTGTTGGTTGTTCTCTCTCGTATTAGTGTTTTCCTTGGTCATCGCTTTGACTCCCATGGAATAGAAGAGTGCCGGTTTAGAACGCCATTTAAATATGAACACCCTCGAATAAGACGCCCGCCCAGGATTCGACCGCATGCTATAATTATAGTTCTCCTACCGACGAAGGAGAGTATAATGTTTATATTTGGGTAAATACGTGATATGGACATGTTTACAATCTGGAAACAATTCGTATCGATTAAGTTTACAAATTATCAATACAAATGTAGGATTGTTGGTCGTTGGTCGTTGGTCGTTTCATGATAGATAGAAATTTGCATGGGTATAGTATACGTCAACGGCTTATTCTGTATCCGGCTTTCGGGACACAAGCTGATTTTTGTCAGCTCGTTCAACAACCAATTTGGGACGAGCTACGAGCTTTTTTCAGGTGTGGTACAGAGACCTTTTCACGAACGTATAACTGACCCGAAAGAAATTGAATCGCACAGGTTTCAGTCCAAACTTTCCTTCAACTATCTATACTCGACATGACATGAAGATTATCAGGATATGAATTTATATGGAAGCCATCCGGGAGAAATCTCCTGCTTTGCATCAATTTAGTGAAGACATCCACATCTAGGACACAAAGTCTTTTCCCCATAGGTTAAACAGACCTTCATCAATACATATACATGTATTATTGGAGGGTATCTGATTTTGGCATTTGAGAACTTTTTTTGCATTTGTGGGCTGGATTTTCAATTAACCGGACGTCCGGTTACCGGTTAATCGCGGTCTGGTGCGAGAGAACGCCCACTCTCAGAAAAGCAAGAAGCGGAGGAAGCAAGAGGCAAGAAGCGGGAGAAGCAAGACCGGCGAACGATGGAGCTGCACGTGCGCGTGGTGTCTGCGCGCAACTTGCTGGACAAGCAGACATTCGGCAAGCAGGACCCGTACTGCAAACTATCTCTGCGCAATAAGAAGTTCAAGACGCGCGTGCACGACAATGGCCGTAGGTTCCCTGCCGCGCGCACTCTCTTGTGTCATGGCGAGTGCGTGAATTGCTTAGTGCGTGCACGTTGGTTGCAACTGGTTCTGTAGACAAGACCCCCGTGTGGAATGAGCGGTTCACCTTCGCAGTGGTGGATCCGCAGCTGGACCAGCTCGTCATCGAGGTGAAGGACAAGAACTTCACGTCCAGGTTCGATGAAACCGCATGCGTACATGGTAGCTGGTGTTTGATCACGACGGGCTACCTCGTCTCTAATCCCCACTCCTATTTGCTGTCCCCAGCGTGTTGATTGGCGAATGCCGTCTCCCAGTGAGCATGTTCCTCCACGGGAACGTGGTGGATCAGTGGTTCCCTCTCAACAACGGGTCCAAGGGCGCGGGCGAGATCAACCTTCGCGTGCAGTACCTGGGGCCAGGCGTGCAACCATCGTCGGAGGTGCCCAGTAAGAAGGCGGCGAAGGCTCAGTCATCCCAGCCGTATCCATACGGCCAGCAGTCGGTAGCACCTGGCTACCCGGCCCCGCAGCAGCCTGCATACCCGGCCCCGCAGCAGTCTGCATACCCGGCCCCGCAGCAACCAGCGTACCCAGCCCCACAACAGCCTGCTTACCCGGCTCCACAGCAACACAGTGGCTACCCAGCTGCAGCAGGTACGCTGAAAGATGAAACGAACTATGGACAGATTCTTGTAGATATGTAGCAAAGCTGACAGAGGTGTGCATTGTGTATGTGTGTGTGCGTGTGTGTGCGGGCGGGCGTTTTGCTCTGCTGTTGGTGATTGCAGCGCCAGCATACCCCCCGCAGCAGCCCTATTATCAGCAGCCGCCACCACAGTATGCCCAGCACCAGCAGCCGTATTACCAGCAGCCAGCCTCGGCTTATCCGCCGTCAGGCTACCACTCATCGGCATACCCGCACCCGCCGCCGCCTCAGGTGATGTACGTGCAGCAGCCGCCCCCGGGGGCCTATGGCCACGGTCACCACTCGAGCTACGGCTATGGCTATGGTGGCAAGCATGGCCACAAGAGCAAAGGCGGCATGGGTGGTATGAGCGGCGGGCAGATGGCGATGGGCGTCGGTGCTGGTGTTCTCGGCGGGTTACTCCTAGGCGAAGCACTGGAGGACGTTTTTGACTAGATCCGACTCGTGCTTGCGCCTGCTCCTGCATCAGGAGCTTTACAGGCTGGCGAAGGTGACGCTCTAATGCATATATTCACACTTACTTGCTTGCTCCAATTGCTGATGCTGAACAGACCTGACTGACCGGTGACAAACGTTGAGGTACTGGAATGTAGCAATGCTTACCGCAGGAGAATGCAGAAGCTGGCGCTATTTTTATCGCCCATGGAGTCTTTACTCTCTTCGTGGGACTACTGCTTCTGCTGGCATCTCTCAGTCGTGCTGGAGGGGAAGCAAGAACGAGACCTCTTCGCAACAAGCGTAGCTACTCGATCTATCGGCAGTTAGCTGCAGGAGTCATGGCGGAGCACTCCAGTTCTCCCACACACTCTGCTGCCTCATCGTTCAAGTCACCGTCACGCCACTCGACCGCGTCCGTCGAAGTGCACTTGTCTAGCCAACCTCTGTCCCTCCAAACCTCTCATGTGCTGCTCCAGACGTCACCACAACGTCGTCGCGACTATCTCGTAGTGGGAGACGACGACATTTGCCCGCAGCTCGAGAAGGTTTCCTTGGAGCGTAAACTACCCTTCCAGTACCGGGGAGACCTCTTCGCACAGCGCGGAGAGTACACAGATGCCAGCCTCTACATGTCCCGCTTGCCACCCTCACGGAAGCAGAGACAACCGTTGTCTGGGCGTCAAGGAAACAGCTACAAACTGCAGACGGTCAAGCTGGCACCGATGGCACACGTGACACACCTAAAGGCGTCAGTGCCAAGCCAGCAGCGACAGGAGGGCCGTGGTTCACCAGTCTTGCCTTCTGCCAACCCCAGTACTGCAGTGAGCAGCCCGAGTCCGGCAAAGCCCAGCAAAGCCAAGAGTGACCGCAAGCGGCAGTACGCGCTGGCGGTAGAAGCCATGGCGGCCAACCGCTCCCTGCATGCGGCCCTGCTGGGGGACAACGTGGTGCCGAGTGTGTTGGTGCTCTGCCGCTCCAAGGATCTGGCGACGTCTGCTGCCTGTGTGGCGACGCTGGGCCACTTGTCGTGCGAACCGGAAGGCCGCGTCGCGTTGCTTGTTCATAACGCGTTGCCTCTGCTGGCGTCACTCGCAGCGTCGGCAGCGCATACACACGAGAAGCTGCTACTTCCCAACTGCCTGGGGACGTTAGCCAATCTAACGGTGGAAGACGGCAGTGAAAGCGGCTTCATCAAGGACAAGGCGCTCGACTGTCTGCTCAAGCAGCGGCGAACATCAGCACTGGCCGAATGTGCCTGCACCTTCGCCATCTTCAACCTCTCCTGCCCGCAGTACTCATATCCGCGGGTGGACGATGTCGTTCATGCACTAGCAGAACATGGCAAGGACGCCCGTGACCGCGAGACTGTGAGTCGTGCTGTCTACAACCTCGCTTGCACGCGTATGAACCACGTGAAACTCGTAGAGCCTGAGTCAGCCTCACTGCTGCGACTGCTGGTGAGCTGTCGCCAAAGCGACGCCGCGCGTCTCAACGCTTTGGGTGCGCTCTGGCATCTCGTGGAGAGTGGCGCCTGCCGTCGCGCGCTCGTGAGGAATGGCGACTGTGTGCGTGTGCTGGTGAACGAGTTGCCGCGTCTGGGAGTGGGGGCCAGCGAGAACTACGTGGTCTGCGCGCTGGCGACGCTCAGCAGTCTCGCTCGAGAGACACATGCTCGTGAACTCATGGGGAACGCCGGTGCCCTCGATGCCCTGGCGGCTCTAGGCAACGGCAGCGAGCGTCGCGCTGGCGTACGGCTGCTGATCTATCGTCTGCTGGCTGTAGTGCTCTCAGCCCCAGCGAACATCCAATTGGTGGGTGAAAGCGTCTTCCACTTCCTGCTCTCGTTTCAACACGAGCGCGAGCACGACGTCGAGCGTGGGCGGCATTTGGAGGCCGCAGAGACTGTGAAAATGAAAGCCACAGCCACAGCCATGTCTCGCTACGTTCTCTTCGCTCTGGCCAGCATCTTGTCTTGGTACGAGTCGGAGGAGCCGCCGGAAGTCCCAGAGCCCCAGCGCTCTCGAGAGCACCTTGGGGCCTTGACGACTGCCGAGAACGATGTAGCAGATCGATCATCACCGCCGCAATGTTTGGACGAGTTGTTGGACCAGCCACAACACTTGGAGCGGATCTACCGTCATGTGGCTTACACAGGCTTCCCGACGGACAGCGCTCAGGTGTGCTTGCAAATGGTACTGCTCTACAACTTGTCGTTCCGCTACCCCAAGGCGAATGTGGCGCGATTAGCGCATCAGCGTCTGAGTGATGTAGGCGCGCGCTCCAAAGACCGCCGTGTGCTGGCGCTGCTGGGTGGCAGTTTCTTCAGTCTCTGTCAAGAGTACGAGGTGCATCCGCTATTGCTTGCGGCCGCCTACGCCAGTGCAGACTGCGAAGACAGCTTCTTACTGCGACGCATGGCACGTCAGGGAGACGCTGATGCGCAGAGTATGTGCCTGAACGCGGTGTGTGTGCTTTTCGACGGCCGCTCGCTCGCGCGTGACAAGCTGCTGCGGCTCATTGATCACATGTTTCCCGTCGTGGTGGAGATTTGTGTCCATGATGTCCGAGGCCCACCGGACGACGACAGCGACAGCGACGGCGACAGGAGCGACAAGAGTAAACACGGCGGCAGTACCAACCGCGCAGCGCTCCGAGCTGCCTCTGCTGCGTGTCTGACACGCTTTGCGAGTGTGGCCGAGTGTCGTCTGGCCATGGTGGAAGGCGGATTACTAGACGCGCTGGTGGTTCTCGCAGGTGCAGAGGAGGACGAGACGCTGCGGCTGTGTGTGCACACGTATGCGCTACTTTCGCAGGACCCAGCAGTAGGTGGCCCACTGCTCCGCGGTGGAGTGATCAAGGCTCTGACCCTGCTGGCCGGCGCACCAGAAGAAGCAGTGCGTCGCGCCTGCGCCGTGACGCTGTGCAACCTGTCTTCTGAGGCATCGCACGTAGATGAACTCATCTGCCTGGGAGCTCTACGAGCGCTGCTGGTGTTAGCGTGCGTCAAGTCCAACGATCCCGAGACGCGACGCATTTGCCTCAAAGCCATGCTCAACCTCCTGCGTCCTGCACAGACACAGGCTGTCACGCGACTAGTAGACGACGGGCTGCTCTGGGCCTTTGGACTCTTCACGAATGCCATGGAGGTGCGAGATCACGCTATCCTCTCGGATGCTTTCTGCGTCATGGCACTCCACGGCCCCACGCGTCTGGGACTCGTGGCCAAGCCCATGCTACTCATACCACTGCTACATGTGCTTGGGGGTGACCACACTGCTGTCACTACCACAAAGACCACCGTACTCAAGGGACTGCTTAATCTGCTCGCAGACCCATCCAGCGCGTCGTTGTTGCTTCGGATCGGTGTACTTCCGCATCTCGTGGCACTTGTGGAGAAACACGAAGCCCAGCATGAGGAAGAGACCGGTGGCAGTACCGCAGAGTTGTCAGCGCTGGTGGCGGAACTACTGGTGCAGCTGTTCCAGCACTGCGAAGAAGAGGACGAGGCCGCCACCACAGCCTTTGCCCAGCCAGCAACAATGCGCACACTCACACACCTCGTGCGCGTGGCGGAGCTGGAGCAGCAGGAGGACATACAGCAGCACAGCACAGAAAGCGGCGGCGAATGCTGTGCTAGGAGCTGTGTGGTATTGTTGCATCTCTTGTCGCTTCGGGAGCGAACGCGGACGGCACTGCTGACGGCCCACACACCTCTGGGTGCTGCACTCACTGAACTATTGCTTCATGTGACCGGAAGTACACAGACGCTGTTACTACGCTGTGTGTACAACCTCACGAGTGACACTGAACTACTCCACCGCATGCCAACGCTGAACATCATCCCAGCGCTCCAAGCCACTTTGACAGCACAGCGACGGGCGCCAGCGACACCGAGCGAGAGCGAGATCCAAGCTCAGCGAGCACTCGAGACCACAGCGCTCTGTGCTGGGATCCTGCGAAACTTGTCGACTACTGCTGATTGCCATGACGCATTGAGCTCCGAGGCATCCACGGGGCTACTACGGGAGCTCTTCGAGGTGGGCGACGCTCTCTGTCGCGAGGACGCGGCACTGGCCACGTGCAATCTCTTCCTGGGCCGCGTGAACTCGAGTCTGCTGCTGTCGCGTGGTGTGCTGCCTCTCGTGCTGTGGCTCTGCTCTCCACGACCGACGACCTGCACGGAGGCCTATGCCATGAGCTCAGCTGTGCTACGCAAGTTGGCCATCGCGCCGGGCAACACACGACCGCTGCTGAGTGGCGGTGCCGTGCGGCAACTGGTGTTGCTCATGGGTGCAGACGCCGCCATGACCGTCAAGACCAACTGTGTGGCCACCTTCTGTCTGCTGGCACAAAAACCGGAGGTGCCGGCTGTGCTGGCCGCACAGGGCGTCGTGGCCGCCACACTGGAGCTGCTCGAGCAGTTGGAGCAAACACAGACACAAGATGACGGCTTGGGTCCACGTGTGGAGAGCTTATGTGTGGACTTGCTCTCGACGCTGGCTCAGTTCGCGAACGCCAACGACCCGAGAGAGCGCGGTCTCTCATCGCTGCTTTATCGCGTCGTGGAGAAGGACGAGAGTGCCACTGCCTCCGTGTCCGCCTCTGCTCTCGCGTCGCAGTCCTGGGAGAGTGATCGCAGCTTCTTGAGTCGTGATGTCGATGGTCCATTGCCACCCACCGCCATCTCTTCAGCGCTCTTCCAACCACGCAGCGTCGCGCCTGTGGTGCGTCATGTGCCACGCGCCATAACCTTCCCTGGCTATGCTGTGGAGGTGAACCCAAGCGCTAGTTACATTGAAACGAACACCATCGAGCCGATGCTGCCTCCTGCCACAACGCTGGACGATGACCAGACGGCGGAGTTGGATCTCGAGCGTCTGGACTTCACGCCACCCTCCATGTTCCCCAAGACACGCAGCCCCTTCGCCCCACTGCCTATGAGCCCGTCCGTCAACGCTAGCAGCAGTGCAATTGGGAGTGGCAGCAAAAGTCCACTGGCCAAATCCACACCGTCTCGACTTGGAGCCTCTGGCAGTGGCTGATGTGGAGACGGCAAGTGTGAAACTATCACGCGAAGCGTCGCCAGGAAGAGCGACAACAGCAGCACGAAGGAGAAGAAGCCGAACGCCATGCAGCAGCAGCAGCAGCAGCAGCAGCAGCAGCAACAACAACAGCAACACGTACACCAGACACTGGGCACCGTCTCGACAACGGGAGTGAAGCACCTGCGCGCTCAGGGCTCACTATTGCACAAGCGCACAACAGCGCAGCACCTGACGCTGGTGGCCGTGAAAGACGATGTGAAGGAGCCACCCTATGAATGCGTGCTGGAGGCTTTTGGCGTCGAGAAGCACCCGCATCTCCTGCACGCGCTTGAAGAAGGCGAGCCCGTACTGCGTCGCCGCGTGCTGCTGGCACTGACCTCTGTGCTGCGGGAACCACAGGATCTGGTCATGTGTCTCAAACACGGCGTGCTGGAGCTTATTGAAGGGTTTATCGTGTGTGCAGACGAGGACGAGGAGGGTGAGAGCACCACCACTAGCCCCCGGGAGCTTAGTGCCAGCGACGCGGAGCTACAGGAGCTCTCTGCGCGCGTGCTAAGCGTCATGGCAGAGTCTCCCTGCGCTCAGACGGAGCTGCTAAGTGGTGAGACCATGATGCGTATCAAGCCGGTGTTTGCGGCGACTCCCAACAAACGCACGTGTGAGCACTTGTACGACACACTGCTGCAGCTCTCGACGTCTTTCGCGGGCGCACGCAAACTCTCGAGCGCTGGTTATTTGCCGCTGGTGCTGGAGCAGCTCAAGGGCCACCGGCTGAATGACGCACTACGCCTGCGCGCGCTGCGGCTGCTCAAGAACTTGGTGAATGACGGCGTGGAGCTCACGGCCTATCGCGCATTGGAGCTAGGTGCGGTGGAGCAGTGTACCAAGCGACTCTTTGACCCGCGATTCGAGGTGCGCGCAGCTGCCTGCGATACGCTGGGTGCCCTGGGCTTTGTGGAAAAGGCGCGCAAGCTGGTGGTGGATCACGGCGGCGTCTTGCCGCGACTGTGCGCTTTACTGACGGACTCGCAGTGGCAGGTGACGGCGGCGGCCGCTGGTGCGCTTATGTGTCTGGCGGTGCACGACGAGGCCAAGCGCGCCATTGTGGCGGCCGAGGGGTTGGTGCCCATCAATCAACTGCTGCAGTCCAGCCGCTTCCTCGTGCAGCTCAACGCCGTGAAGCTGGTGGCCGTGGTCACGGCGCTGCCCGCTGCGCGTCGCGCACTGGGCACTCCCGCCACGGAGTTCCGCTTGCGCTCGCTCATGCAGGATGCTAACCCGCTGCTGGCGCGCAGCGCCAAGTCAGCTCTGCAGGCTGTGCAGTGGCAGCCCTAGCATGACGTGGTGGCGGGGCTTGCAGCGGAGCTCCATTCCATCTCGGCGCCGTCATTCGCAAGCACTGCAACTGCAACTGCAATACAAGCACTCGCGGTGGATCAAAGCGTGCCACAGCATTTCAGCAAATCACAGAGCTCTATTCGGGGATCATATCCAATCAAAGTGCTTGGCGGTACAGTGAAGCTTGCGGATCGCGCAGTAGTCGAATGTCTCTGATTTACGATCCCCGTGTAAATAGGTGAACTGCGCTTGGAGGCGTTGTTGGCACTTTGTAACATAAACCCAGCATCGCTCTAAAACTCGATACTGCAGCGAAAGGCAGAAGTCTGAATCAACAACAGAAGCATCGTGTCGAGCAGGTAGGTCTTCGATCCTCGAGATGGGGATTCGACTTTGCAGGCAGTACAGCAGTCGACCCCATTAGAGCGCCTCCAAAGGAGGAGGGAGCGCCAACGGGGAGAGGCCACATCTGAGTTGCATACTTTAACCAAGTGCCACGCGGCGCTTGTGAGACACCTGGCGGGAGCTTTTCTCCCTGCCGCCGCCGCCCCCCGCCTCGGAGCAGGTTTCTTTCTTCCTTCTCAAGCCGAAAGCAGCAGCAGCTTCCATCAACCAGCAAACATGGTGCGTTTCCCGCGCGGGTGTTTCTCTGCCTGCAGGCGCTGCGCCGCGCCCTGCGCCGGCCCCGCTCTGCTTGTTCGCTCTCTCTCGCGCGCGAAGGGCTAACCTCTGCTCGCTCGCTTCGGTCTGTTGGCTTTGTGCGTGCGCGTAGTCCTCGGGTGTCGGTGTCGACGATGATGTCATCACGCAGTTCAGCGACTTCAAGCTGAAGCGCGAGCCGTACAACTTCCGCTACTTCATCTACAAGATCGTGGACGACTCGGAGATTGTGATCGAGTCCACGGGCCCCAGCGAAGAGACGTACCAGGACATGGCTAACAAGCTCGCCCAGATCACGGACGACTGCCGCTACGCGCTGGTGGACCTGGACGTGACGACCAAGGACGGCCGTCCGACCAGCAAGATCGTCTTCCTGTCGTGGTACGTGGCGGATGGAACGCTACTATGCATGGGGAGAGACTAGTGAGGGTTGTCGGCGACTGAGTGAGTGACTGACCGTTTGCTTCCCTTTCTTCCTTTCGTATTGGCTTTTGCTGTACGACGTTAGGTCCCCGGACACGGCGCGCATCAAGAGCAAGATGCTGTACGCTTCGTCTAAGGAGGCCCTGAAGCGCGTGCTGGTGGGTGTTGGCATCCACATCACGGCCACGGACGAGTCGGAGCTGTCGTACGAGTCCATCAAGGACGGTGTGGCCAAGTTCCTGTAGACGAGTTAAGCCGTGGGTTGCGTTGGTAGATTTCGCCTGTTCCCCGTCGCGCCATCGGATGTTCGAGTAATCGCAGCATCATTCATTTCCGCCGCTTCGCCGTGCCTTCTTGCTCCCTCGGCGTCTCATTGCCCCGCCCCGCCCTGCGCTGCACCGCTCTGCGTCGCATTGTCAAGCGCTCGATCTTTGCGCCTGTGGCTCGTCGTGCAGGATCCCCTACACCCTCTACCAGTCCTATGCGGTTGTGTGCTCTCTACCTATACGCCCCATGCGCAGTCCTCGCCCCCCTCGCCAGCGCCATGAGCCCATGGGGCCATCGTGGCGACGTGTGTCGGGGCCACCAAGCTGGATCACGAGGCCCATGCGCGTCTTCTTTGCAGCCAAATCAGGGAGGTCAAGTTCCGGGTCTGTTTTGCCAAAACGCGGTGGGCCTTTGGCGGTGAGGTCGCAGATCGCGCTTGGCCCAATCTCCAGGGACAGCCCCGCAAGACAACGACCCGCACGCACTCCTCTTCAACTGAAGAAGCGCACGCCCGAGAGGCTCCGAGCAGCAGACAGGAAGAGAATGGCGCGGAAGATGATGCAGTGGCTGCACTTGCTGGCGCTCGGAGCTGTGGGCTTCCCGCCGGTATTGAAAGCGGCAGCGCAAGCGACGGAGACGACCGGTAGCGTGTCTGTGCCGGCCACGCTGCAGGTCACGGGCGCGTGTGTGGCCGTGACGGTGGGCGCGCTGCTGGCGTCGGTGTATCTGCTGCCTACGTGGCTGCTGGGGCTGCTGGCGCGGCACTCGCACCCGTCCGTACTCTGGTGCGCCTTCACACACTCGCGCGTGTGCTCGCTGACCATCGACGATGCGCCGTCAGCGTCTACGCCCGCCATCCTAGACGTGCTTCGTGCACACAAGGTGAAGGCCACCTTCTTCATCATCTCAGGCAACATCCCCGGCAACGAAGAGGTGTTGCGCCGCATTGTGCGCGAGGGCCACACGCTGGGAAACCACCTCACGGAGGATCGTGCCAGCATCCTGGACGAGCTCCACATCTTCGAGCAGAAGCTGAAGGAGTGTGATCGAGCCATCAGCGAGTTCCAGCCATCGACGGCGGAAACCCCAGCTCTGGAGCCACTTGTTAGCGACAATAATGCTATCGCACCAGCCTCGTCAGATGAGAAGGACAGCTCCACAACCACCACGACGGCCACCACGACAGAAACCAGCAGCAATGAGAAGCAAGACGGTGACGTCGTGCGACCTGCCCTCGAGACGTCGGCCAGTACCACGACCGTGGCTGGAGACACACTGCCCAATGGCTCCAAGTGGATGCGTCCAGCGTCCGGTTGGTTCACGTCGCCCATGCGTGAGATCACGCAGCGACATGGGTACCGTATCTGTCTGGGCAGCGTCTATCCGCACGACGCACAGATCCGCTCGGAGATCATCAATTCCCTGCATTTGCGCACCCGGACGCGCTGTGGGTCCGTGATCATCGTACATGATCGCTCCTGGACCATTGGTGTGCTCAAGACGGCACTGCCTGAGCTCACGCGCAAGTTTGCCTTCGTGAGTCTGGATGAACTGATCGTCCACCAGAAGCGTGCACCGACGAAAGCGAGCCAGTAAGATGAAGACGCCACCGACGGAGCTGGGAACCTTCAGCTATGCATTAATCGCGTGGACTTATGGGGAAGCAGAAGCCGCCCTATGACGACTCTCGTGCTGGTCACTCGTAGTGTCATTAGCAGCGCGGGAGACAACGGGGCTCGAGATGGCGAACTGCATGTGCTGCGCCAGCAGGAAGTTGCGGAAGAGCTGCAGAGACAAAAGCACAGAGCGTTAGTGCACAGGGATATTGCTCTGAGGCAGTTGCCGTGATTATTAGGCACCGAAGCCAGCACACGCAGGAAACAGAATCAGTGCTGAACCACTTTACCTGGGTGTGAAAACACTGGCGGAACAGATCGCGGCATCCAAGTTCTGCGTGGGCATCCAAGAAGGAATCCACCTCAAAGAGCAGCAGCTCGTCAGCAACAGCGCGGGTTTTCTCCACGGCAAAACTCTGGTGAAACGAGCAGAAGTAGTAGGCGACATCCCCGAAGAGCGCTTCGAGGAACCAGAGGAAGGCCAGACGGACGCCATCGTCCAGTGAAGGATCAGGCGCCGACCAGGCTTTCTGAACTGCTTTCACGGCAGAATCCATCGATTCCTCCGGCTTGATGTCCTCGCTTTTCTCATCGCGTCTCCGTAGCATGTTACTCACAAAGTTGTGAACTTCAGTTGAGCCGAAAAGGTGTGAATCCGCTTGAGTGAAGCGTGCGCTGTGGAGCACTGTGGCGAGATGGCTTTCCAGCGACCTGACGAGCGAAACTATCCAGGTGAGAGAGACACAACGCAGCGCAGCACAACAAGTGAGTCTCACGATACTCAATCTCAAAACCAGAACCACATAGGCAAAATATACGCAACTCACGCGGGAGCTCTGGGACTTCCACGCGTTCAGGAATGTAGACGTCGTCAGCGTCAATGTCGACTACGAGCGCCTGAGCTTGGAGCAGTTCCGGGGGATAGATCGTCGTCGCTGCTGCTACTGTTGTTCCTTTTGTGCCCTTCGTCGTCGTTGGAGGCTGTAACTGCAGCGATACTTTGTGTGTGTTGTAGATACTGTTCCCTGTGAGAACAGGGACAAATGTCAGCATCTACACAACAGTAGTGTCCAAGCCGAGGGATGGTATGCCACGCACGGATTCGATAGCGTTGGTCGCCCCCCAGCTCCTTTTGCTTCTGGTTCACCAGTACGCCTTTGCATCCAAGAAGGAAGGGAGAGTCGTTGGCACCTGCGAACCGACCGGCATCGTGCAGCTCCATCGCCACTGACGCAGAACAGCAAGGCAGATACAAGTGCTGTGACCACGACAACGAATGCAAGGGTGAAGCACATTCCGTCAGGGAGCTCAGTTCATGCAGCCGAGACGAAGCAGGCAGACTCATTTCCTTGGCAACCGCTCAGCCTACTCACCGTCCACTGAAATGGGCGGAGCAACTCTCGCAGTGCCTCCCCCAGCAGCAGTAGCGCCGACGAGCGCTCGGAGACCATTACGAGGGATTTCCCGACAAGGAGCGACGCCAAAAGGCTCGTGAACGTCTACAGAAGTTTTCCCAGAGTACCTCAGTTGGTTATCCAGTGACCCAAAGTCATTCGAAACATGAGCTTGCTACGCGTACCTGAAGGCTGATCTCTTTGAAGACGGCGTGCAAAGGCATGTCCACGTTCTCCAAAGCAGAGCTGAGGTAAAAGGCGTTGTATCTGGCAACCAGTTCCAGCGGTTTGGCGGGAAATATGGACGTCAGGGAGGATGCAACCAAGTTGGCTATTGTAGCTTCTGTCGCATCTCGCTAACATCCACGAGCAATGACAACAGGTTAGTGCGTCAATGCACGGGATTAGTGTCCACAGGAAGTATTGCCACGCTAAATGCCCAGCCACACGGTGTCACCTACCGTCTCGGTCAATACCAGCTGCAGCAGCAGTCGGCGGCTAGCCTTGCGCATGGATCGAGTCGTCAGCACACTCACGAACCGCAGCTTGTAACGTGGTACTTCTTCAGAAACAGGAGTGCTGTCGTTGTCACCTCCAGCGTCCGAGATTCCAACCGTGGTATCACCTGCAAGAGCTCTTGTTGCTTCCGTGGTCTTGGTCACTTGTTGGCACACTGTGACACGTACACCAGACAAATACCGTGTCGAGCTCTGTCCTGGAAGTTCAGATGCCTCAGCACTTCCTTCGGCCAGCACAAAGTCGTGGAACACGGGTGCTCGTTCTACCATTACACATTCACACAGTTCCTCAGTATCTCCTAAGAAAAAGAACTACAGTGCTAAGGCAACCAAAAGAGCGGCGTACCTGCAACTCGATGGTCTTGGGACGTCCCTACTCCATCCAGATTCCCCCCAAAGTGGTCCTAGAAGTAGACAAGGACCATTGCATTCCGACACAAGCGCACGTAAGTGTGAGACCACTCTACACATTGGAGCTGTCGACCAAAGAGGGAGCGTACCAAATGCAGGAGTGGCGCCTCTACATTGATGTCTCCATGGTCTGAAGCACACATGAGTTCGTAGTCAACAGTGCCGCCGTGAACGTCACCCTCGAGCGCTGGCTCTAGCGAAGCATAGGAAATGCAGCGGATCCCGTGCACCGCTAGCGCTGGCACCTTGAGTATGCGACGGTAGACGTTGCTCTGCTGATCTCCTTGAGAATGCCACTGCTTCGACGGTGGTGGACGTTCAATTGGGACGAGTACAGCACTGGCTTTGAGTTGAGCCTCGCTGGCCTTCACGCTCGTGGTTCTCGCTGGAGCTTTATTTTTCTCGTCGTCTTCGCCCTCTAGCTCGTGCTGGATCGTGGTGCTCGACTTTGTGGCAGCCTGCACGTGTTCACTCAAGCGCCTAAGCTGACGATCCGTCTCAAGGTCTTCGGTCTCCACCACCAGCAGCACGTAGAAGGTGGAAGCACGGAACTTGGGATAAACTTGGGTCTGCAGCCATTCCCAGACGCAGTCCTGCGCCGCGCGGAAGAGACTGGCGTAGCGCGGCGGCGAGAAGGGTTCACCTTGCAGACGCATGATCTGCTGTAGTGTGTCACGCCGTACGCCGGCGGTCACGCGCGTCGCTGGCGTACTGTTGGCAGACGGCGTGTCACCGCTTCGAGAAGCGCTGGACACGAGGTACTCGTTGAATATGCGGCGCACATGGCGCTGCACCTCCTCAAAGAGCGCGACGGAGAAGAGCGAGGTTTGAATGAGTGGCAGGAAGCGGGTTTGCACCTCCACCCAGAAGCGCAGATTGCCTTCCTCGCCTGGGAAGACCTCACGCAGAAAGCGCGAGAGGAATTGTGTGCGACGCGCGTCCACCAACACCTCGGCCAGAGGCAGCTCGCGACGCCCACGCAGTGCAGTGCACAGTGCCACGTACTCTGGACTGCGCAGGAACTGCGGGAAGGCGTCGTATGCCATACGTGTGCGCACATGCGTCTCTAGACCGCAGAAGAGGTCCAAGGGACAGTGGCCGAGCTCCACGGCATGCAGCACGCGGCCGCGCAGTGGTTCGGCGGCAGGCGCCAGCAGCAGCGTTGCAGCCTCATGCGGTTCGAGATAGGCCTCCACGACATCTTGGGCCTGTGGCAATAGAGGCATACACACAGATACTGAGCCTAGACGCCACAAGCGCGAAAGCGCAGGGGAAGACAGAGAGACGCACAGCGGCCAGCAGCAGGTCGCGCCGCCCCACGAGGCGCTTGAACTGGCGCACGCGGTGCAGGAAGGCGAAGCGCAGCTCCAATGCCTCCGTCTCCGCCGCCGGGAAGGCCCGCAGGAAGAAGTCCCGGCGGAAGGCGTCCTGCGCCACGTCGTCCAGGGCCAGTTGCGCCGCCATCTTCGTCTGAAGGGAGCTCCTCACCTCGATCACCTCGATCACTTCGATTACTTCGGTCACTTTGATCACCTTGATTTCGTTCGGTGGGTTCATTTCCCACCAATCCAGGCCTTTCGTTTCTTACAGATCACATGTTTTACACCAATGACACAGGGGCTACGCGTCCTTTCGCAGCCAAAGGGCTCAAAGATGCCCAGCGGCGACGCTTCCAATACGACAATGCTGTAGTTTACTACTGCGTCTGCGCGACGACGCGATGGCTTCGGGACGGGAATGGAGCCTCACGGCGCTGCGCTCCACTCTTGTTGGTCCTGGGGGAAGTGTGGCCAGGCCAGTGAGGGCGGCTCTGCCGGCTGCCCGGGCCCCAGAACCCCCTGCTGCTTCGCCAGCGGAGGCGGCCGCGGCGGGATCGGTAGCGGCGCCGGGCCGAAGACCAGCGCGTGCGGGTGGTCACCGCCCAGACGCTGGTGGCAGGAGTCACAGAGAGCGTAGCGCTCGCACTGGCGACAGGCCCAGAAGTCGGCGCGCGTGATGAGCAGATTGCACTCGCGGCAGAAGACATTGAGCTGCGCCACCCGCTCGTTGAAATAGTGGTGCAGCATCATCATGGTCGAGTGCTTGGCGCGTCGCAGCGAGTCGAACTGGTAGCCGGCGTATGAGCACAGCTGGTGGAACATGAAGCGACTGCCAAACAAACGCGGCACTTGGTCGCACCACGAGGGCACTAGCGCTTCAGGTCGACACACGAGCGAGTTCCCAGCACTCCCCTCCGTCTCCATCTGCAGATCCACCACCAACAAGTCGTTCTTGAGTCGCTGTACGGCAGTCTGGCACTTGGCGAACATCTCGCGCAGCGTCACGTCCACTTGTGGCAGCACCGGGCCACTGGGCGGCTCCGTGCCGGTCGACTCCTCCTTAATCCGCACCATGGCGTCCCCCACGGCGCGTTTGCCGCCCGAGCGCGCGCACTGACTGTTTTTGCCCCGCGCCGCCGCATTCTGCTTGTTCCTCGAGGCTCGACTCTGCTTATTGTTGCGCGCCACAATGGCGCCAAGGATACGCTCCAGCTCCGAGGGGATGATGTCTCCATCGAAAATGGGCGGCAGACGACTGGCAGGCCACGTGAGCGAGCCGGGATCTACACTCTGCACCGTGTTGCGGCGTGTAGCCACCCCACGACTTGTTGTGCCCTCTTCCTTCACAGACACAAAAGACACGGGCGCATCATTGTCGTGCACAGCATGCACAGGCCCCACGTCCTTGCCCGAGAAGTAGCGATCGTAGAGGTTCGTCCAGCTCTTGACGATACCGCACGCCTGGGCCTTGACCAACAGCTTGTTGTACCAGTGACGCAGATGTTCGGCACTCGGCGTCTTCTGAAACGGCGGGCGACACCAGAAGACGTAGCTGATGCGCTTCTGCGGCGGGCAGGACCAGATGTGCACGCGGGAAAAGCCGTGACGACGTAGATAGTCAAAGTAGGCCAGCATCATGAGGTGGTAGGCCGCTGTGCGCGCACTTGCCGGCTTGAGATAGCGCACGCTGTCCAGATACGCTATGTAGACGGCTCGTCGGTTGCTCTCCAATTCGCAGTTGTCGCCGAACTCCTGCGCGAAGAGGGTAAAGAGACAAACCTCCATGCCCTCGTGCTTCTGGAAGAGATAGAGACCACGTGAAAGGTAGCTGATGTGCGTCGGCACGTGTTGTTTGGCCGTGTCGGCCTCCGGCTGCACCTGCTCCAACAGCTGCGAGTTCTTGGCAAAGGTGCTCGCCACACCTTCAGGCACCACCATGCGCTCGCCTGGAAACGACAAGGCGCGCACGTGCAGCGTATCGGCGGCTTCGTCCTCACCGATCTCCCGCAGCCCACGACGCAGAGAGTCTTGGATGAAAAGACTCAGTTCGCAGCACGGAATGTTCATGCATGAGCTGCCTCGCGCATTCTCGTCCGGGTCGGCATTTAGAATGTGACGCATGGGAGATTCGGGCGGCGGCGTCACACGTTTGCGTCGTAGACGACACAGCGGACACACGTACATGGCCCCAGTGCTATTGCCATTGCTCTGGATGACAGTGTCCGTCGTGTGGCCGTCGTGGGGCTGCGTGCAGCCGTAGGCGCCCACCACGGGGTTGTAGAGTCCACAGATTTGATGCAGCCAGCGCTCGCACTCACCGCACTTGACCCAGGGCTCGACACTCGGCTCGCACTTCTTCTTCACTAACGCAGTCACAGGATCCAGGTCGGCATTGTTCTCGCCTGTGCGTCCTGAGTTCCCAATGGCGTTGCGCTCCTTCACGAGCCGATTCCTGCACTTCTGACACCAGACTCGCGTGCCGTCGCGAGTGACATAGTAGACGACGCCTTTGCGGATGTCGGCGCCGCAGCTGCCGGAGCACTGCACACGCGGTTGCTCCACTGAGAGGCACTGCTGCTCGCACACGATGCATGCTTTGCCGCGACAGACTAGACAGGGATGCAGTGAACGTTGGCGTTTCGCCTGGCGGGTCTGTTCGCGACGCACGTCGTCATCAAAGCGTTTTCGCAGCAGCTCCGCGTCCACGTAGATGTAGTGAATTGGCGGGTTGAAGCGCATGGCGTTGTCGAAGACTAGATGCACGTCCGCCACAAAGTCCTGGAGCTCCAGATACTCTCCCAACTCGAGCTTGTGCTTGACAGTGCCAAGATCCATTGGATGCGTCACCACGTCTCGGTACGTGGGCAGATTCAGCGCTTCGGGGTCCACAGGCGAATTGAACACGCCATGACGATTACGTGGGTTTCCCATAAGCTTCAGAAGGATATCTGTCACTTTCTCGAAACTCGTGAAGCGGCCTTCCCGTCGCACAGAGTTGATGTGCTGCAGGATCTCGTCCGCCGTCATCTGCAGCAGTGGATTCACTTCCACAGGGGCCACAGATAGCGGTGGCATGGCATCCGACTCTCCTTTTCTGTAACCTTCCATTGCACCGTGTTGCGGGCCTTTCCAGCCCACAGGCAGACTGCGGTTCTCACCCAGTGTCCAGCAGTCGAACGGTAGCGGCTCCATGAGCTCACGACCGATGTTCTGTCCACCGCGGCCTCTGGCGCTTGTCACCTGGCGTGGAGTCACGGGAGCGGTGCCTACGGTGCCATTGCGTCGGCGAGTCTTACGTGGTGAGAAGTCCTTTGATTTGTGGTAGCCATTGCCCACAATCTCCACTTCGTCATCCAGCACGGGACCAGCTCGCGGCCTCTTGCGAGGTGAAATGGGCGGCAGTTTCCTGGGAATCTGCTTGGCACTCTGCACCAGACGCTTGGAGCTGGGTCTCTTAACTGGCTCGACTGCTTTAATGCCGCGAGGTGTCGACATCCCGTGGTTCTGGATGGGTACAGCTTGCTCAATGAATGACATTTCGTCCTCTTCCTCATCCCCATTCTCGCCATTGCCATTGCCATTGCTGCTGGAAACACGGAGATTGCGACGTCGTGGTTGCTTCCGGGAGAACTGCAACGGACGTACCGTGATGGTCACGGGTCGCGGCAGTAGCGGCGCCCGTGACATGGGCCCCGAGCGCCGACGATGCCGTGGCGGCCTACAGCTGAACACGATCTTGGTCCACTCAGCCTGAACGAGGCGCTCACTGGCCAGTCCATCCTCCACGGCCGCGTCCAATCTGTTCCAGAGCACGTATTTGATACACGTGGAGAGATGCGAGTCTCTGGCGCCAACGCCGGTGGAGATCAGGTCTGTGGAGGACACAAGACAAACAACAAAACACACGCTAGAGTGAGATATGCATCGATAGAGAGGTCAAGAGAGCGAGAGCAGAGCCACTTGCCTACAAGCAGGCGTAGCACGTCAGCGCCTGGTGAATCGCGCTCCCCGTAGAAGAGAAGGAAGGCTGCGTCCTCCTCCTCCAGACGCCGCTTGTACACACCGTGTGGGCCGCAGGCCACCAGTGGCTGAGTGTAGCGTCGTGACCGCGGCTGCGGCGGTGGATGCCTGCGTCGTGGAGGTGGAGATACTCCGGCTGGTGACCACGCGGCTAACTCGATGGGAGACAGCTCAACGGGACTCTTCAAATTCCGCTCTTGCTGCTCGTGGAAGTATGTCTCCACAGATTGCTGCTGCTGCTCCTTTTGTTCCTCCTCATCCACGTATTCTTCCTCCTCCTCCTCTTTTTCGTCTTCTTCGCCTTCTTCTTCGTCCAGCAGCACCACCTCCGACTCCTGCTTCACATTGTCCTCTGCAGCTGTACGATTTGTCTCCACCTCCACATCGTCCGACTCCACATCGTCGTCACTATCGCTGTCTATAGTGTAGATAATGGGCTCGGGCGCCTCGGGCTCTTGTTTCGTCATGGCGCTTCTTGCAGTTGACCGCGGCATCTCTCGACGTTCGTCACGTCCGCGGCCATTTGCACTCGGCCCTACTCTCGCGTTGTTGGCTCGAGGAGCATACGTGTGCGGCTTGCGGGTGAGGCCATTGCGCACAGGCTCTCCTTTTTGGGTGGGCGGCGTGGACTCCTCC
Organism: Halophytophthora batemanensis; assembly: GCA_023338225.1. Classification (NCBI taxonomy): domain Eukaryota; phylum Oomycota; class Peronosporomycetes; order Peronosporales; family Peronosporaceae; genus Halophytophthora; species Halophytophthora batemanensis. The sequence continues at coordinate 21,945 of JAADYK010000089.1, forward strand.
TCGCTCTCTTCCTCTTCCTCGCTGCTGCTGATGCTGATGTAGACCCGACCGTCGTCCTCGCGCGTCTCACGCCACGCCACAGTCAGCGGCTGCTGGATGGCGCGCTGACGCTCAGTCTCGCGCACGCGACTGAGCCGCGGACACGCCCTGAGGCGGCTCGCGGCGGCGGAAGCGGCGTCCTGCACCTCCATGTCGCTCGCTCGCTCGCTTAACTTGGTGCCGCCTTGCCCTCTGCCTGTTGCTTGCCTGCCTGCCCTTGGCTTGAGCAGGAGCACCAGGACGCTCATTGGCTCGTAAAAGGCACGCCACGACCTCTGATTGGCCAAATCTTCCGTCGGGACGGTTAGCCCATCAAAACGAATCCCAGAGCGCCAAATTTTGACAAATCTCCCGCCAAAATTGTTAAAACCGCCCGAATGTCGACAACGCGGGTCGCCCACGAGCTCCGGAATCAGATTTCCGGTATCTTGGCTGCAACCAGAGACGAGCTCGCTACATGCCAGATGCGGCAGTAGTGCTGCCTACAGGGCTCTCGTGGTGTTGCCGCTTGCGTGACGCCATAGGCCTCTAGCTGCACTACTCATTGCGGTGCTGCCTCCGCAAATGCAACCAGCGTCGAGCTCTTTGCTGCTGTCGACGATGGGATGCGACCACCAGCCCTGCGCAAAAGAGCGAACGGGTCACTTCCAGTCCGCGCGCGAGTCCCATCCAGGCTGCCAAGCTTCACTGGCCACCAGCCTCCTTGTGTGGCTGTGTAGCTGCGTGCCTGGGGCTGACAGTAGTGCCTCACTTCGCAAATTGCGCCATCTGGGGACGCACGTCACTGTGGCGACTCCGAGCCCCGGCATGAAGCGTGAACGCAGCAGTGAGCCTCTGGAGCCTGCTCTGCAACTGGCTGATCTCATGAGCTCCTCGGGTAGTGACAGCATTGACAGCTCCATCGTGGGCTGGCCGCTGTCGCCCCCGCCGCGTCTTCTAACTGCCGATCCTGGCTCCATCTCCGCCTCCACGTCTTCTTCATCTTCTCCACTGGAAGTGACGACGTCTGACACGACCACCGCCACTACGTCGGCTGTGCATTCATCTCTGTCGACCAAGCGCCCGGGATGGAGTCGCCGTCTGGTCATCACAAAGCAGCCCGCGTCCGAGTTCTATAAGGACGAAGGCGGTAAGGCCAACGCGCTGGAGGTGGAAGTGACGCTGGTGGAGTTTAACGAGCATGGAGAGCCTGCGCGCTCTCAGGACGACGAGTTTGTGGCGCTCCCGTTGCGCATTCTGCTCTTCTTTGAGTCAGGTAAACGCGTGGATGACGTGGACCAGGACATCTTCCGCTTCGTGGGCAATGACTACGACTCGGTCGTCATCCGCGCGCCTACACGCAAGACATCGGTGCAGTTCCGACTTGAGAAGGTGCATCTTCCTCCCTCTGTGAGCTCTTACAAGCAAGTGAAAGGGGAAACGAAGAGCTGGTGGCCTGAGTGAGTGAGTCTGTATGTCTGCATGTGCGCGTTGTGGCTACAGGTGAGTCGACGAAAGGACGGTCAGCGCTTCAAGCTGCGCATCGAGGTGGACCAGGAGCAGTGCACGGCCAACGTGGCGGACCTGACGCCTATCTTCACTAACGCCATCTGCGTGCTCTCGAAGCGCAAGCACCACCACTCGTTCGCTTCGGGTGCAACTACGCGTGCGAAAGAGTCAGCACCTAAGCTCATCCGGAGAGGTACGAGCCATTGTGGTGTCATCTCGGGTCTCCGGCTGGCCTCGTCTTGTGGTGGCTGCATTTGACCCACGCAATGCGCTTGTCCAGCAGATCTCACCCGCCTGGAGGACAAGCTGAATAAAAAGATGGACGGACTTCTGGCCGAGATGCAACGCATGAGTCAGCAGATCCAGAAGCAGGTGCGTAGGAGAGTTCACTCAGACTCACGCTCTCTCCAGGACGATTGATTTCTCACTGACCGATGCTACTGGTGTGACTGGACAGAATGAGCTGCTCACCAAGCACGCGGTGGCACCTCAGCCGCTGCATTGCACCCCCACAGACACTACAAGCAGTCTGGCACTCGAGTGGTTCCTGAAAACCAGCACGGCGGACGATAGCTCCACGGCACTGCGACCTGACACATCGCCGCAACTGTTCCTCAACACGGCCATGCCGTACTTTGAAGTGGCGGACGCCCCCTACAACGACGTGAGCATGACACGGGGATCGACGTTGCTACCGTGTGCTCCTGTGCCATCGCGTTCGGACGGTGAGGGTGTGGAGCTGCCGTCAGCCACGCTGCCATTCGGCGATATCTAAGCGCGGATACTTCATCTCGCTGTGTATGTCTGTGAAGGAGGACGTCCATGCGTGACTTATTTTCCCGTGCGAGCTGCAGTAAATGGCTGCTCTGTGCTCTGTGGTCGTACTGGCAAATACAATCTGCGCCCCGTTGTGGCGTGGACGCTGTCTTCATTCTTCTCGTTGTGTTCTACTGCTGCGTCTGCTCGGGGTGGGCGGTGCCCGTCTCGAGGAAGTGTCGGAAGTCGCCGATGACCTGCACGAGGTTGCCCGCCGTCTGGATCTGGCGGTGCAGATCCACGTTCTTGGGACTCTTCTCCATAAGGTTGAGCAGTTTTTCCTTTCGTCGGAGCTGGAATCATGGGGAGCAGGCAGAGGATGAGGATGAACGTGTTAGTGAGCTGTCCAGCTTACGTGAGGAGGGATAATCACTCCGATAGCAGTGGGGCAGAACAGAACAGCGTACAATCTCCTTGTAGAGCTCGTCACACACAGAATTGAACTGCTCCAGCTTCTTGACCACCTCGTCCTCCACGCCCTTATGTGTACCGTCCTCACTGCGCCACGACCGCCGACAAGAGACACAAAAAAGGATATGCACGTGTGAGAGCGCGTTGGCGCTCCAGTATGCGTCCAGCGGCGAATAGTCAGCGATAGATACTCACGGGAACTGCTCCTCCGACTGAACGAGCGTCAGGCACTCCGATACAAGCTCCTGCGTCCCACATAGCCACCACAAACGCCGGTTGCAGACAGCCCAGCCGTCAGACGTGTGGTCTTGCAATGGGCGGCTCTCGCCACATCCAAGGCCTCTGAGCGCGCGCAGAGAACACAGAGGCAGCATGAGAGCGCACGCACATCGAACTTGGTGCAGACATCCTCCACGCGCAGCTTGAAGGGCTTGTTGGGGTCCTTGGCCGTCTCGCTCGTCAGCATCACGTTCGCCATTGCTGCTCGACTCTTGGTCTTCTTTCGTTGTGGAAGTCCAAGAGCCCCAGCGCAGATAGGCACGGCCTTGGATTGGTCAAAACTCGTCTCCGTCTGTGGATTTCGACCAATCCCTACAACCGTTGGATTCCCCCCAAACTACGAGAGGCCCACTGCCCAACCTTCTTCTCAGGGACTAGATTGGGTTCATGGGAGAGCCTTTTGGGCTCCACCCCCTGGCCGTCTCCCCCCCACAAGCCAAAGTCAAGAAGGCGAAAGAGATAAGAAGGCGAGCAAGACGCCGGAAGTGCTGGGCTTGCGAGCGAGGCAGGAGGCATGGCGGGGCAACGGAAGCTGCTGAGCGAGATCGATCGCACGCTCAAGAAGGTGAACGAGGGCGTGGAGGTATTCAACGATATTTGGGACAAGGTGTACGCGGCCACGGCGCAGAACCAGAAGGAAAAGCATGAGGCCGATCTGAAAAAGGAGATCAAGAAGCTGCAGCGCTTCCGCGACCAGATCAAGAACTGGATTAACAACAGCGACGTGAAGGACAAGCGGCCGCTGGTGGATACGCGCAAGCTCATTGAGCAGAAGATGGAGGAGTTCAAGGTGTGCGAGAAGGAGACGAAAACGAAAGCTTACTCCAAGGAGGGGCTGGCACAGATCGAGCGACTGGACCCGGAGCAGCAGGCACGACAAGAGACCCATGCCTGGATTCAGGATTGCGTGCGCCAGTTGAACGAGCAGATCGAGGCGCTCGAGTGTGATGTGGAGCGGTTGATGTCGGCAAAAGGCCGCGGCCGCAACAAGAGCGAGGTGGAAGGGCTCGAAGAGCTCATCTCGCGCCACAAGTGGCATATTCTCAAGCTGGAGCAGATCAATCGGCTGCTGGATAACGACGCACTCGAGTCTTCGCAGGTGGACGAGCTCAAGGAGGACGTGGAGTACTATCTGGAGGCCAACCAGGAGCCGGACTTTATGGAAACCTACGGCGAGGACGACATTTACGAGTCTCTGGATTTGGATTCGCTAAGTGCTACAGCACAAGTGGCACTGCCTACTGCACAAGACGTGGGAATCACCAAGCCGGCTGCCGTGGAGAAGGAGAAAGAAAGCAGTAGCAGCAGTCGGCGCAACTCCAAGACGCCACGCAAGAGCCAGACGTCGTCGTTGCTCTCAGGTATTGGACGCCCAGGCGCTGTGAAACCCATCGAGCTCAAGTCGTCCGCTTCCAGTCGTGCTAGTGGGAGTGCTACGCCCAGTGGCAAGAGCGATACGTCACCGCCCAATGGCAACGGCAAGGACGACAAGGCTGGCAAAGGCCGCAACACTCCGCAGCGCGCCAAGAGCGGCTCTTCTGCTGACAAGAGCATCGGGAAGGGCTCCGTGGCGGCTTCTCCGTCTGTGTCAGAGCAGAACACGCCAGGACGCAAGGTGTCTCCCCCTACGCCGCAGCGCTCGCCGTCGCCGAACGTGAGAGACCGTCTCGTGGGCAGCAATTCGTCGTCGTCTGTCGCATCTCCAGCAGTGGCTAAACCTCCTGCTATGCCGACTCCTTCGCCGTCCGCTTCGTCCTCATCTTCGTCCTTGCCGCCGCCAGTGCCTTCTCCGTCCAGGACCACTGCGGGCACCCCCGTGAATGTGGCAGCCACCAACTCAAGCACCCCAGCGGCTCCTACTGTGCCGGCGGTAGCGGCAGCATCGACGCCTGGGGCCACAACGACAGCTGCGCCAGTCCCGCGAGTTGTGGAGCAGGCGCCACCTCTGACGGAGGAGCAGAAGCAGGTGTTGCGGTTAATCGACGAGAGCTTCCACTTTATGCCAGAGAGCCGCGACTCGGAGAAGGCGAACCGCTACGTGCCGCGCAACTTGTACCCGACACCTGCGAGCTTTCCGACGACGCCCTCGACGTTGTTCGATAGCTCGACCATCTTTGAGAAGCTGGACGTGGATACTCTCTTCTTCATCTTCTACTACCAGCAGGGCTCGTATCAGCAGTATCTGGCGGCGCGTGAGCTGAAGCGACGGACGTGGGGCTACCACAAGAAGTACAAGACATGGTTTAAGCGCCACGAGGAGCCGCAGGTCACGGGCGAGGACTACGAGCAGGGCACCTTCGTCTACTTCGACTACGAGACCGGCTGGTGTCAGCGCATCAAGACGGAGTTCACCTTTGAGTACAGCTACCTCGAGGACGAGTTACAGTAGCTGCGCCGCGCTGGGCCTCTATCCGACTAAAGTAACCTCGTCTTCCCTCTTGCGCGCGCTGCGTTGGCTCGTGTCTTGCTGCTTGGTTGGGGCTCAGCATGAAGCTTCAGGGAGCTCTTGGTAGGCTAGCGGCGTCATGTTGCCGTGGTCGTTTTCGATAAAGTATCCAAACCCGTTCACAAAACGTCAGTACTACCGTCGCAATCTCTCGTTTAAGTATCCCACTCGACTTTGAGACAAATCGAGGTAGTCACTTCAGTCCGAAATCCGACGCCAAAGACCCAAGTGAGTCGCTGCGAGAATGGCGAGCAACCCATCCAGCGAGTACGCCATCTCGCCAGCCAGCGTACAGGCAGCGGCCGCACGCATCGCCGGCTTGGCGCACCGCACACCTGTGCTCACGTGCCAGGCGCTGAATGCAGCGGCGACGGAGGCCACGGCCGCTTCTGGACAGACAACGGAGCGGCAGCTCTTCTTCAAGGTAAGCAAGTAGGCGACGTCCCATGCGGTGATGTAAGGACTGGGGCCTCATCTCTCATCTCTCACCGCGCACGTGTGTGGTGTGGACCCAGTGTGAGAACCTGCAGAAGGTGGGGGCCTTCAAGTACCGTGGCGCCCTGAATGCCATTAAAAAGTATCTGCAGGAGCAAAAGCACGAGCAAGACACGACCTTCGTGACGCACTCGAGCGGCAACCACGCGCAGGCAGTCTCTCTAGCGGCCAAGGACGCCGGCTGCAAGGCCGTCATTGTTATGGTGAGTCTGTAATGCACTCCTTCTCGGCGCTGGACACCGAGGAAAACGCTAACGCACCAATCACTACGCTCTCGTTATCTACCTCTCACTATTCCTTGCTGCTCTTCTAGCCGAATAACTCGCCGCTCGTGAAGCAGCGTGCCGTGCGTGGCTACGGAGCCCAAGTGGTGTTGTGTGAGCCGACGGTGCAAGCACGGGAAGAGGCTGCGCGCGAGGTGCAGCAGACCACGGGTGCACACTTTGTGCATCCGTCCAACGACCCGGATGTCATGAACGGCCAAGGCACTGTGGCGCTGGAGCTGCTGGAGCAGGCTACACAGCAGTATGGTGTGGAATTAGATGCCATCCTGGTGCCTGTGGGCGGTGGTGGACTCTGCTCTGGTGTAGCGATGGCTGCCAAGGTGCGTTAGTGCTAGTTTGGGCGTTGGGTTGCTGGGTTGTGGACTCGCTCTTCGGCCATTCGCTGCGGCTGAAGCACTGACACTTGCTCATGTGGCGAGTGACTGCGCAGGCTGCTAAGCCTGGTATCAAGGTGTACGGTGTGGAGCCCATGGGCGCTGCTGACGCCCACAACTCGTTCCAGAAGCGGGAGCTCATGGGCCACACGGGTCCTGTAGACACCGTGGCCGACGGACTTCGTACGACTCTGGGTGAGATGGCTGCGCATGCCCAGTCTCCGTTACATGTACTAGAAGTAGAGGAAGTATTGCCAGTGCTAACGCAGTGTGTGCTTGTTGGCTATGACAGGCGACAACAACTGGCCGGTGATTCGGGACTTGGTGGACGACATCCTGCTGGTCTCGGACGATGAAATCGTGGCAGCCATGAAGTTCATCTGGGAGCGCATGAAGCTGGTACGCAGACAACACGAGTTTCTTTCTCTCTCGGTTCTAGCGCGCTGTGATCCATGCTAGCGACACTCGACTCACCTTACTGAACTGTGTGCAGATCGTGGAGCCCAGTGGTGCTGTGGCGACTGCTGCCGTACTGGCCAACAAACTGCCGGCCAGCGTTAACATGAACAAGATCGGCATCGTGTTCTCTGGCGGTAACGTGGACCTGGAGAAGCTGCCGTGGACTCCCAAGTTTTCCTCCGCCTAGATGGCAACGCGAGCCCAGCAGTCTTCAAGTCTCTGGTGTACGCGTCGCTGTATTATCTGGGGATAAGCTCATTCGTTCTCTCTCGCTCTCGCTCTCCTTCCCGCACACGTTGCTACTGCGCTGTCACTAGAAAAAGTAGTTGAGCGCCACAAAGAGTCCGATGGCGTACACAAACTTAGGGATCCCAAATGCCGGCGGCTTCTGCACGGCTGGCTCCGGGTTCACCACGTTGCGGAAGTCTTCGCCAGCCGCGGGGGTCTCCGTGGTTGCGGGGGAGGCGTGCGCGGCGGGGACCGAGTTGATCTTGTGCATCTTGAGGTGTTTCCTGGCTCCAGGCGGCAACGCGTCCGGCTTGATGGCCTTTGCAGGCTCCGGACGGCGACGAGAGGATGCCACTTCGCCCTGCAACTGGCGGATGTTGAGCAGAATGGTCTGTAACAGCATGTAGGAAGAAGTGCACAGAATGGAGTGTAAGCATGTGGTTTTTGATATAAGACAGAGCCCAGGACAACACACCTGGTTGCTCTTGAGCAGTTCCACACCAAGCGCAAAGTTCTCGCGCGCCAGGTCGTGGTAGTAGTAGCCTCCGATGGCGCGGCAGCCGTTCACAAAGGGCGGAAAGGCCGAGCGCAGCACTTTGGTGAACTCGTGCACTGTCATCATGGGGAAGAAGCGCGCAGGCAGCTGGGCGCCACCGAAGATGAGGTTCAGTTCCACCACGAAGAAGAGCACACCGCCTGCGAAGGACCATGCGCGCGCATCACGGGCTGCTTCGCCTAGCGTCAGCACGAAGGTGAGGACGGCCCAGACGGCGTAGTAGGACAACGCGCCGATGAGCGTCTCCACCTGCACGTCGGACAGTTCCTTCTCGACAGACGCCTCGCCAAAGAGATCGTACATAGCACGCTTCTTAGCATCGCCCAGTACCTGGTCCGCCACCACACACAAGCGTATACACACGTTAGAGCTGCATGGAAGGCAACAACACAGAGAGGTCCCTCGTAATGCGTGGACATACGAGACAAAGACGGACGTACATCGAAAGCCAGTCGCAGTCGGTTGAACTCCTCTGTAGCTGTGGGCGATGGGTTCTTGTCCGGATGCAGCTCGACAGAGCGCGTGCGGAACGTCCGCTTGATGTCCGAGAAGGCCGCGTCGCGGCCCACGCCCATGACATGGTACAGATTGGACTCTTGGTCGCGGATGCCCATGCCCTGCAGCAGTGCAGCACACAGTGCCAGCAAGTCACCAGCGCGTCCAGGTCAGTCGCCAGATATAAGATAGGTTGCGAGAGAGACGCATACGTAATGCAGCTTCCACGCAGGAAGAGCCGAGGCGCGCACGTACAATGGTGATGGCGGCCAGCGTGACCAGGAACCCCACGGCGTAGAGAAAGCCGCGACGCTTCGAGAAGCGACCAGGCTTGAGGATCCAGGAGATGGCGGGCGAGATCACGCAGAGCTGCATGAGCAGCCCTGAGGAAGAGTCGATGGCGCCCATGGTGGTGAGAGGCGCGAGCTGCCAGCGTTCGGTGCCTCCTTCGCCTGATGGTTGCTGTTGCGGATTGGCGCTTGCGTGGCAGTCTTCAGTGAAGTACCGGTGAACTTCCACATCGCAAGATAATGTACCGGTAATACCCATCCCTTTGGTGGGATACCGGTAGTTTATACTCCTTTTCAGTACCTTCGTAAGCCATGGGTCTCAATCCGTAAGGAGCTGGTCACCGCCCTGGAGCTAGACTCCTGGTGCGCCTCGCTGCGGATGGCCTTCGAGCTCCAAGGGGCTCAGCATCACGTTCGCGTTCGAGCATGGATGACCAAAGACGAGTTCCAAGATCTGCTGATGCGGGACGCTCGCAAACGAGTCGAGGCCGAATTCAAGAACATCCGGCCTGCGATTATCGAGGACGGCGAGTTCGGCTACATTGTGCAGCAGACGCCAGATGTCCTAGCGGGGTTTGGCCTCTCTGTTCCTCCTGCATTAGACTTGGTGGCGATGCAGAAAATCTTCCCTGTGTTTTCTTGTCTACTGGCTAGGACACCGCTGAGTTTCTGGCCTACATGGGCCCGTGATGCCTGAATACAGTGTTTATTTCGTGTCTCTATTATCTGCTTGCCACTTCATTCAACGTGAGCTTGCATTCTGTTCCGGGCTAGTTTCAGCTCTTCCGTGTGTTTGTCTATACGCTGTGTATGCTTCAATACTACTTTACTTGAACGCACACCAGGAAGAGGTCGGGGAAGCAGCAGCACCTCGTTTTCCAGTCACGTTCAACTGCCAGAGTCTCTCCGTGGACACTCCAAGCCACGGAGAGATCAAAGGGGACTGTATCCGACAGCAAGTGACCGGCCAGAAGTTTACCAAGTGCGCTCGGGGTGATATTTTGCACTTCTCGATGCTCCTTACTGGAAACCGACAACTCCTACCAGGCCACGGGAGAGTTCATCGTCGCGGGCTTGCGAGCCCTCGACTGTCCACACTAAGTCCCGCCCACCACCAAGGCGAAATGACGTGCTCTCAAAGAGCAGCACGCTGTGGAGCAGGTCGTGCTTCGATAAGCCAAGTCCCGAAATGACCACTCGCTGCGAAAGGGTCCTGTGTGGGCACTTTTCAGCGAAGTTCAAGGCGGCAGTGAGGACAACCACCCCGTATTCTGCAAGTTTTGCGCCGCATCCGTCGGTCTCCAGGCCAAGGCACTGAAAAATCACCTAGCTGCAAAGAGTGTGAAGGCGTCACCAAGTTGTTGTGAACAATTCAGCCGGCCAGAAATTGGCTGTGCTCTCACGAGGTGTGGCAATTCCTCGCGGCTCTATCTCCAAGCACCACTCCGAACTCCACTACTCCACTACTCCACGTGACGATGCGTCTTTTTGCTGCAGGTGCTATCGATCTGTCTCCCAGAGGCATGACTACACATTGACAACCCAGCATCTGAACGACTGCCCGAACTCCCGACGGTAACTCGGCTGGATGAAGAAATGTGACTTACCAGTCTGGGTCCGTTTCTGTAGAACAAACCCAGTGCCTCATGTAGCAATCATCATTTCCCGCAATACTGAGCGTGGACGCACCGAACGCCGCGGAGTAGGCATCTCCGGGCACCCGGACTACAGGACCTTGAGTAAGCAGGTATTCGTTCTTCACGTAAATGTTGCGTGTGGCATTCACGTCGCATTCGAGCGTCAGGCTGCAGTGCGAGCACGAGAAGACCCTGCTGGTGATGCTGCGGCTGGTTCTCCCTCTGCACGAGCATGTCTTCATGGTGTAGTGCTCTTCCTACTGGAACCACGACTTGTCCTTGCTCCGCCTAGAGCGAGCGGAAGATTCGTGGTCTTGAGCAGCCGGGATCCATGCCTCCCCAATGTGCTTGGCTGATTGACCACCCACCACGTCTGTTACGCACATTACGTGCCAAGATGGGAGTCACCGATTCCAGACAGGACCTCGTCGTTTGTATGGCGTGTGTGGTTGGTCCGGCTTGAGATGGATGAGTAGTTGAATGCTGCTTCGTCGATCTGCAGCTCTGGCCGGCGTCGGTGGAGAGAGCGTAGGCGCGTCGCAAAGAACTGGGCGATGGTTTGTGCCAGCGCGGTTCCCGTGGGCGGAGGTTGGCCTCCGAAGACGGCTGTGTTGCGGGGCCAGATCTCGAGCAGAGATCTCTCTCGAAGGCAGAACCAGGCCGTGAGCGCTAACTCCAAGCCGTCGTCTCCCACGGCAACTTGGACGTGGTTGGTGCGTTGCGTTGTATGAAAACTATCCACGCCAACTTTTGTTTCGGGCTCGAGCGGGATCCCTTTAGACGCAAGCTTCGCTGCTGCCTGGCCTGCGACATCCGTTATGGCGCTCACATGCCAATGGCAGCGGGTAAACCACGTGGGCAAGGACGCAACCAGCCAGCCAGCTAGCCAGGCCGGAAGCGGGGAGCAGCACCGCTCGCAGCCATGTTGTTCGGCGTTTGCGGTGATCCTGAGCGCGGCACCGCCGGCAGCAGCAACTTCAGTGTCAGCGCCTCTTCTATGACCGGAGCGCGGACAAATCCCTCCGTCCTTCACTGCGGAAAAAAGGCTTGGATGAACAGAAGACGTCATCAGCGGCCGGCGTCACTGCCAGCCACGTACGCCGACCATGGGCTAGCGCGGCCTACCAGCGGAGAACGGAGCCCCGACATGGCTGCCTCCCCGCATGGCGTGCACCGCGGTTGCAAGAAGCGCTGCAGTCTAGCAGCCGTGCGGCCAGTCCCGCCGCATGCGACGCGCTGAATAGCGCGGGCAGGCGGGCAGGCAGGCAGGCAGGCTCTGAAGGCCACACGCCTGGTGAGCCGCCCATCTGCCTCTCCAAGCAGCGGTTTATGAATGCTCGGCGTTCTGGTACGAGAATGATCGCAGCAAGGTGGCGCTAGACCCAGTTGCAAAAGTGCTGTTTTTACGAACCGCCATGGGCTCCTAGGGGAAGGGCAACATTGTTAAACAACCGTCATTGCGTGTCACACACTATCTCAGCGACCCCGAGCCCGCTCTGGACCCCATGCTGTAGCATACACCTGCTCTGTCAACTACTCATGGATTCCTCCTCTCCACCTTCGGACCTAACACACGAACCTGCGGATACGCATGCCGTTCCTCCGCGCAGATATGCTGTACTGCAGGCTCCTCGTGGTAGGTGACGTCACACCAGGACGAGGGCCGGTCCAGGTGGTGACGCTCCGCGGTCAGCTGTGAGCCAGCCAGAGCCTCGACGGGTTTGAGCGGCCGGATCAATGCCGACGAGAAGAGAAGCCTCCGCCGCAGATTGGGGAGCCCCATTGCGGGCAGCCCAGCTCTCGCCACGCGCCCAAGCCCAGGCCGGTATAGCCCGCCAGACAAGAACCGCCCGCGTCAGCCACTTCGCAATCGGCCGGCCCGCGCGCACTCACTCCAGTCACGCTCAAGCGCTCGCTTCCCGCCACCGATTAGACTGCGCAAACACCCGAGCTTCCGCCCCAGGGTACGTGTCCGTCTGCTTGCCTTGCCTTTTGTATGCCGCCGTGAGCGGACCCATCCACACTTCACCGGGTTGGTCGCATGGAAGCGGAGACGTCGCGAGGCCGAGGCCATCCGCTGGCGCTTCCTCCTCCGGCGGTGGAGCTTGCGTTCTCGCCAGCCTCACCGAGCGCGCATGCCGCCTCGTTTTTGCATTCTCGGCTCTGCTTCCCTCCGCTCAGTCACTCACTCACTCACTTCACCCTTGCACCTCGCCAGATCCCTTCATTCGCCGATTCGCCTGCGCCCCAAGACCTCAGCCGCAGCCCCCACAGCAACAAGCCTCTTCTTCACCCCAAGATGGAGAAGATGGACAACGTACAGCTCCGCGGCCACAAGACTCGGGAACTGCTGGCAGTGCGTCAGGCGCAGGCCGTGGCGGCGACGCCCAAGGTGGCGCCGCAGAGCGTGTTCCAGTCCATGTGGATCGGCGCCACGGCCGGCATGGGCGGCATCATCGCCGTGTACCCCGTAGATGTGGTCAAAACTCGCATGCAGAACAGCCACGTGGCCACGAGTGCCATGCAGGTGCTGCGCCACATTGTGCGCCACGAGAGCCCCGCTTCCTTCTACAAGGGGCTGGGCCCGCAGCTCTGCGGCACCATCCCGGACAAGGCCGTGTCGCTGGCCACCCGCGAGTACGTCAAGGGCTTCTTTGAGCACCCGAACGAGTTCAAGGCGTCGCTCACGTCGGCCGCCGTCTCGGGTGTGATGCAGTCTATCGTGATGAATCCCGTGGAAGTGGTCAAAGTGCGCATGCAGATCGACAGTTCGCTCAGCGCCATGGGCATCATTCGCGAGTTAGGACTCAAGGGCGTCTACCGCGGCTACTCGGCCTGTCTGGCACGCGACGTCATGTTCGCCTCCACCTACTTCACGCTCTACGACATGTCCAAGCGCTGGCTGGGCGTGCAGGACGGCACGTCTTTGGGCTGGTCCATGGTGGCTGCCTCTACTGCTGGTATCCCCGCGGCTTTCCTCTCCACGCCACTGGATCTGCTCAAGACGCGTATGCAGTCGCGTTCGGCCACTGTGAGCGGTTTCGCAGCCACGTACCGCCAGACGGTGAGCGAGGGCGGCACCAAGGCGCTCTTCTCGGGCTGGGGGCCGCGTGTGAGTCGCATCGCGCCGCAGTTCGGCATCGTGCTCGTGACCTTCGATTGGCTCTCGCACCGCTTCAGCAAGCCGGCCGAGCCGCTCGTGGACCCCAACGACGCCGACGCCTACGCTGATTACTGAGTGCGCTCGACGTCTCACTTGTCGTCTCGTTGGCTTGGTGTCTCCGCATGCGTGAAACTGATGGGGCAGCTGGCGCTTCTTCCTTTCCTACGCTCGCCGCGATTGGAACGGCGCGCGCAAGAGCGAACCATAGACGCAGAAGACGCGCACACGGATGCAATTGCAGCTCCAGGTTCAGCCGACACGCTAGTTGTCTCCTCCAGCCGTCAAGTACTTTACTCTCCACTAGCACACCCGAACCTTATTCTTATGACGACGACTATCTCGCGAAATACATCTGTCCGTCCGTCTGTACGTGGGTGGAGTAGTTCCTCGGTCTCCGCTTGTGAAAGAGCGCAATATATTCAACCATGCATAGCCAGCCATCTACAAAGACCTCGACTCGAGATGCAAAGCCCCAGTCGCGTCAATGCTGCTCCCTCCTCCCTCCTCCTGGTTTTACTGCGTCGTCTAGGCCTCGGTATTCATCCAGGCCAACTCGGGAGATCCCAGCGCCTTGGCCAACGCCTTAGCGTCCAAGAACAGGTCCTCGTCCGCCTTGAGCGTCGCCTGCGCACTGGGCGTACGCACTGTGACCGCCTTGCCATCGCCCAGCAGCGCGCTCTGCACGTCGGCGTAGCGCATGGAGGCCACGAAGGCTGTGAGCTCGTCCACAGGCAGCCCCTCAGCGTGCTTGGCCAGCACCTCAGCCGGAGCAAAGTGCACCGCAGGACGAGCCACCACCAGGGTCACACTCGAGTCAGCGAACTGCGCCTCCTCACTCACGATGGTGACGCTGTCCTTGGGGCGCAGCGTCAGAGGCGCCGGCGTCGTACCCAGCGCCTGCACGATCATAGGCAGGAAAGCGCGCACAGCCGTCGAGATGGGGCCCTGCTCGCCACCCTGCTCCGACACGTACACCTGGATCTTGTCCTGCACCACCAGTCCCGCCTTCTTGCGCAGCTTCTGCACGCGCGTGATCACCTCACGCGCACAGCCCTGCATCTTGAGCTCCTCGTCCTCACGTGTGTCAATGACCACCATCAGGTTGCCTTCAGGCGACACGTCAGCCTCGAAGATCTTGGCGTCGCCCTTGAACTCACGCTTGACCAGCAGATCATCGCCCGAGAGTTCGTGACCGTCCAGCGTCACACTGCCGTTGGCCACATAGGCTGCCACATCGTCGTGGGTCATCTTGGCGATCTGCTTCTTGACACCCGACAGCGCCTTGCCCAGACGTCGACCCAGCGCGCGGCTGTTGGCCTCAGCCTTCAGCACGCACCAGTGCTTCTCGTCTGACGAGAACTCCAAGTCACGCATGTTGAGCTCGTCGTGGAGATACGTCTCGAGGCGACGCAGACCCGTGAGCGTCTTCTCGTCGCTGGACACCACAATCACCTTCTTGACGGGGTTCTTGAGCGAGATGGTGCGACGCTCACGCACCACGCGGCCCATTTCCACCACGCTCTGCAGGTTCGTCATGAGCTGCTCCACCTCCTCGTCCACACGACTCGGGTCAAAGTCCGGCAGCATGAGGAAGTGCACACTGGGGGACACCCCGTCCGCGTCCTCAGCCAGGTCCTTGTTGGCACCGTCCATTACGTTCGGGTGGAACTGACGCAGGAACTGGTACATGTACTCGGTGAAGAAGGGAGTGAAGGGCGCCATCAGCTTCGACAGGTTGTAGAGCACCTCGTAGAGCGCCGAGAGCGCCACGGCAGCCTCGGCACTGCCGGCGCTGCCCTTGAGACGCGGCCGGTTAAGACGCACGTACCAGTTCGTGAGCTGGCCGATGAAGCTCACGAGACGCGGCACGACCGTGTAGAGACGGTAAGCTTGCATCTCCTGGTGCACAAACTTGATGAGGTTGTGCAGCGCCGCGATAATCCACGAGTCCATGACGTTCGTAGAGGCCAGCGCCGCCTCACGACTGGGCACGAAGGGCTTGCCGTCCGCTGAGTTCTGCTCCAGCCGCGTGGCGTTCTGCGCGAAGAAGCGGGCAGAGTTGAACCAAGGCAGGAAGATCTCGCGGATGACGCCCATGACGCCGGCGCCCTGGAACTTGAGCGGCTCGGCGCGCACCACAGGAGAGTTAATGAGGTAGAGACGCAGCGCATCGGCGCCATATTTCTGCAGGATCTCCTCCGGGTCCGTGAAGTTCTTGAGACTCTTACTCATCTTCCGGCCGTCCTCAGCCAGCACCAATCCGTTCACAATAAGGTTCTTGAAGGCCGGCTTGTCGAACAGCGCCGTGGACAGCACCATGAGGGTGTAGAACCAGCCACGAGTCTGGTCCAGTCCTTCAGCCACAAAGTCAGCTGGGAAGCCATTCTCGAACTTCTCCTTGTTCTCGAACGGATAGTGCTGCTGCGCGTACGGCATGGAGCCGCTCTCGAACCAGCAGTCAAAGACTTCCGGCACGCGACGCAGCACCCCCTTGCCCTGCTTGGATGGGATGGTCAGATGGTCGATGAACTCGCGGTGCAGGTCCTCCACCTTCTCACCCGTGAGTTCCTCCAGCTCGGCAATAGAGCCCACACAGACCACCTCCTCGTAGTCGTCGCTCACCCAGAGCGGCAGCGGCGTGCCCCAGAAGCGGCCACGCGACACGTTCCAGTCCTTGCCGTCCACGAGCCAGTTGTGGAAGCGCTTCTCCTGCACGAAGCTGGGGACCCAGTACGTCAGCTTGTTGTTGGCCACGATGCGGTCGCGGATGCGCTCCACGTTGACGAACCAACCCGGGATAGCACGGTAGATGAGCGGCGTGCCCGAGCGGTAGCAGAAGGGATAACTATGCACGATCGTGCCCTTGGACACGAGACGGTCGCGGCTCTTGAGGTCCTTGCAGATCACGTCGTCTGCCTTCTTGACGTGCAGTCCCTGCACCAGCGGAACCTGCTCCTTGAAGATGCCGTTGTCGTCCAGTGGGTCCGGCAGCGTGAACTTGTCGACCACGCCAGCCTTGACGCAGACGCGGTAGTCATCTTCACCAAACGTAGGCGCCTGGTGTACGATACCAGTGCCGCCCGTGTCGGACACGTAGCTGTCCGAGAGCACCTGGAAGGCGTTGGCCCAGTCCTTGAAGCAGTCGAAGAGCGGCTCGTACTTCTTGCCCACGAGCGCCGAACCCTTCATCTTCTCCAGTACCTCGAACTCACCCCCCTTGTAGCCCTTCTTTTCCATCTTGGGGTACACTTGGCACAGACGCGCCTCGCCCAGAATGTAGAGCTTGCCCGACTTAATGTCCTTGATCTTGACGTAGTCGAAGGCTTCGTTCACACAGAGCGCAAGGTTGGACGGCAGCGTCCAGGGCGTGGTCGTCCAGGCCAGCAGCGCCACTTCCGGCTCGTCTACAAGGGGGAAGTTGACCACCACGGACGGGTCAGGCGTGTCGCGGTAGTCCAAGTTGGCCTCAAAGTTGGAGAGCGACGTGGTGCAGGCCGTTGAGTAGGGCAGGATCTTGTAGCCGCGGTAGACCAGGTCCTTGTCGAAGATGCTACGGAAGACATTCCAGACTGATTCCATGTACCACGGCTCCATGGTCTTGTAGTCGTTCTCGCAGTCAATCCAGCGGCCGATGCGCTTCACCACGCGCTCCCACTCGGACGTGTAGCGCTGCACAATGCTGCGGCACTCGGCGTTGTACTTGTCAATGCCCATTTCGATCACCTGCTCCTTCGTGGTCACCTTGAGCTTCTTGTTGATCTCGTTCTCCACCGGCAGGCCGTGGCAATCCCAGCCAAAGCGACGCTCCACGTAGTGACCCGTCTGGTGCGCATAGCGCGTCACCGTGTCCTTGATGGTGCCGGCCAGGATGTGACCGTGGTGCGGCAGCCCTGTGGCGAAGGGCGGGCCGTCGTAGAACGTGAAGGGCTTGCGGTCCTTGGACAGCTCGAGCGACTTCTTGAAAGCATCCAGCTCTTCCCACAGCTGCAGGATCTTCACCTCCTCGTCCGGGAACGAGATGCGCTCCGGCAGAGACCGCGACGCCGCCTCCGCCATGCTTGCTACTTGCTTCTTGCTGCTGTTGCTGCTGTCTGTTGCGCTAGCTCCCGCGCTCGCGCTTGCTTCGGCCGCTGCTGCTGCTGCTTCTGCTTCTGCTGCCACCGCGTGAGCTCGTGTGTGTCAGTCACTGCGTGGCTGGTGGCCGCCGGGGGACCCACGGTACTCTCCGCGCAAGTGCTAAAGGGCCAGATGCACGCAATCTTCCCGGTATTATCTTGTGGCGTGGATGGCGGCCAATGGGATCGCTGCGTTGCTTCCCCCCTCAGGTGGAGAAAAGGTTGAGCCGGTTAAAGTACGTTTTCGAAAATAGCTGTCGAGAAAGTGCATTGCAGGTGCAGAGCAACTTCTCGATAACCGTGCGCCGTATCCAAACCAAATCGCCTCTTGAAGCGTTGTAGTGGTTTTGGACATGAGCGCACGAAGACCCACGAGTCCTATCACAAACGAGTAAAACTGGTTCGAAAGGATCTGCCATTGGTCACGCTTGGCCTATGAAGCGACAGATACTGATAAAGAACTCTGATGTATCCCAAGAGCCAACACTCCTGGAAGGAGAGTGATGGCCACTCAAGTTGGCCAAGCATTGCAAGCAGAAGAGAGCCCAAACGAATATGCCAGCAGCACTGCGCCCGCTCTTCGGCGGCGCCTTGGCGTGCGAGATCCCCGACGGCTTCGCAGACGTTAGGTGCGTGCGAGCGTGCGTGCGTGCGTGCGTGCGTGCGTGCGTGCATGCATGCATGGCGTCTTCGTGCACCTAGCAGCGCTGCTCCGCCCGTGACTGCATCGCCCCTTCTCCGGGACAGGCGGCGCCACTCAGGACTAACTCGTGCTGCTTTCTTGTGCGCCCTTGGCCTCGCCAACTCGTTTCGCCAGGTGCCGGATAACCAGGAGGTGTTCGCGAACGCTGCGGCGGACCAGTGCGTGATCGTGGAGCTGCCGCAGTACGAGCGCACGGTGGCAACAAGACGCACCGTCACGTGGAGCGGTGAAGTTCGGAGGTACCGCCGCGAGGAATGGCCACATCTCGTGATCATAGCCAATTTCTGGCAGGCGGAGTTGCTCGCGACAACGTGGTGGTGCCTTGGCGCCCTTTGCAGCTAGGTCATTTCTCATTGTCTCGGCCTGGAGACCGACGGACGTGGCGCAAAGCTTGCAGGTCACGAGGTGTTTGTCGCCACTGCCGCCTTGAGCCTCACTGGAAAATGTCGACACAACATCCTTGCGCAGCGCGTGGCCATTTCGGGACTTGGCTCCTCGAAGAACGATCTGGTCCAACCACCCTGCTCTTCGAAAGTACGCCATTTCGCCTTGGTGGCGGGCGGGGCTTCGGGCGGACGGTCGAGGGCCCGCAAGCGCGCGTAGGCTGGCAGGATTTGTCGGTTTCCCAGTGAGGAACCTCGAGAAGCGCGACCTTCGGAGCGCGATAAGCCTGGTGCTTGTCTTGGTCGCGCTGCTATTGCGCGTGGAGGCCGGCTGTAGGATGCAGCTCGCTTTGGCCTCTCCGCGGCTCTGGGGCGAGGTTTTCGCGCACTGCTTGCATGGATGTATTCTGTTGAGCACGCGACTTGAGGTGTCCCCAGGGAGGTGCTGACGGTTGAGCGAGCCCTGGGAAACGAGCTGCTGCTGCTGCACGCCTGACTTCTCGGTGCTGTGCGTCCGAGAAAAGTAGTGTTGGGGCATACACGGTGTATAAGCAAACGTGCAGAAGAACTGGAGCTAGCCTGGAGCAAAATGCAAGGTCACGATGGAAGAAGAGGCACGCAGACACCAGACACACCAGACAAACAACACTGTATTCAGACATCACGAGCCCACGTAGGCCAGAGACTCAGCGGCGTCCCAGCCAGTAGACGACAGGACGCAGCGCACTCGCAAACAAGGTGCCGTGCAGCCACCTTCGGAAGGCGTTTATGCTTCACGTTCTGCAAGCAGTGCCAGCACATTGTCTCCGACTGGTGCAGCGC
>JAADYK010000090.1:0-41359 GCA_023338225.1 Halophytophthora batemanensis
AACGGGCACAAGCAGTTATGAAACCACTGAGGACAGGCGAATGGGCGCGGCGCTTGCTTGCACGCTGAGCAGTCGTGCAACCGCTGACCAGTGGTGTGAAGAGCGGCGATCCACTACAAGGTGAGGTGAATCGCCACCAGCAACCAACTCGCGCTGTTTCGGAACAGGCTGTCTTCCGATCGGAGAGTATTCCGTAGACTCTCACTGATTGATTCATGGGGTTGTCTCTCAGTCCTAGGCTCCAAAGTGTTGGCTTGCCCCGTGTGGTGTCCCTCCTGATCTACGGGCGAGACAGCGATGACATGGTTTCTGCATTTCTTCCTGCCTGGCTTTCTGTCTACTCGAACAGTTTTCGGCACAGGTTGCAAGCTGGAGATCGACGCGAATTGCAAGCTGCTTCAGCTTGGGTTTGAATTACATGGAGACTAGCACTTCCGCTGCGTGAAGCACTGACTTCCGACTCGACTGCATTGGGAAGCAGAGTTGGAGCGTGACTGGGGAACCACCCGCCTCAATGACTTTGGGTTGGAACCACGGCACATGAATTCGCAAGACGGGGAAGCGGCCGTGGCAGCGCGCGAAAAGGAGCGGACTAAGATGCTGGCCACGCCGCCGCTCAAAAGCGACAAACGTTCTGTCGGCTGCAAGTGCTTTTACTGCGGTCGCATAGGTCACCACGCTGGCCGCGGGGGCCGCGCGAAACAGCACCTCCGCCCGAGCTGCATAGGCTTTGCTGCCTTTGCGGTGGCGATTCGGCTAGATCAATGGACGATCCGGATTGATCCTGCTGGCGAACAACTCGCGATGCAAGCTCGGTTACTATGGCGGACTGTAGTGTAAGACGAGCCCCCAGCCAGCAAGAAGCGGAAGCGCATGCCTCCGACCGAGTGCAAGATAGGAAAGCGCGTGCGCGCCGTGAAATACCGCGGCCTCTGTGGTGCTCACTCTGGATTGATATGGCGTATCCCAAGTTGCCAAACATTGGCAGGGGGGTGCGTTGCAGGTCGACGGCTGGAAGAAGAGGGCGTCTAGAAGCAGAGATGGCTTTTGCCGGGAACACTTTCGGTGAGATTGGAGGTTTGAGACCACGCGCAAGCTGCCACGCCCGATTTCAACGATGGACTCCGCCTTGAAGCTCCGCCACCCCAGCCAGATGCTGAAGGCATCAATCAGTCCGGCAGACGAGATCGGCGAGCATGACCACACGGAGAGCGCATTTCCTCGCTCGAGCTTGGTGTGCTCCGTCGTCGAGAAGTCCATTTCGGACAAACTGAAGTTTTTAATCGAAGGCGAGCGGGCGTCAATCTCCCTTTTCATTGGCAGAAAAGAGTTCCTTCACTCTCTATTATTGGTAGAAAAGAAGGTATCTACTCTCTGATTGGTTGGTTTCGGACAACTGAAGTTGAAGGCGACTTCGTTGAAGGTAGCAGAGCGGTTGGCTCCGCGTTCCAGGCCGAGCGGGCTGCGGTCACAAAGACTACGATTGGCGCTGGTGTTCGCTCGGTGGGCCGCCCTGCCAACCCCAAGTGGACTTGGCTCACCCCGGGTGAGCGACCCGCAGCAGCGTGAGAACTGCCGCTGCTTTTTCTGCGGGGATCAAGGGAAAGACCACAAGAAAGCGAGCGAGGCCCGAGAACATCTTCTACGTGATTGCACCAAGTTCCGTGCGCTCATGGAGCAAACGCACTCGAACCGCCGACCATCGCAGGCCTTGGCCGCTGTCGGCACGTCGGGGCCAGTCTGGGTGGCTACCTGGGTGGCTGACTCCAGGAAGATGAAGAAGGAGTCCACACCTCAGGACCTGCTCCGCCCAGACCAACTGTAGTTGCAGTACGATCGTCACGAGACGCTGGTCCAGCAACAGCAGCGATAGTTGCAGCTTGTGCTCGTGTGATCGCTTCTGCCGCTGTGTTGTATCTATGGATGGCACCATCTCAAGGGATACCTCGAGAGTTTGCTGCCTCTCGGGGTGTTGTGCTTCCGTCAACGCCTTCCAGTGAGCCGCTCGTGACGGCACTGCCTGCACAGCGTTTGGGCCGCCTTTGCTCGTCGGCATTTCCACCTCCAGGTGGTAAGTCACAGTCCAACACCGTCGCGGGTGCCATCTGCCAGCCGCATTGCCGCATTGCCGCCTGGACCTATTGATGATTGACTCGGCTGACTTGGCGCGCCAAGCCCGGTCATCGAGCCTCTGGCCTGAGTGGCGGCCAAATAACGTGAGCATTCAGCAAGGGGCTCTTTCTCATCTTCTGCTTCTCATGCACACGGATCCAAGTTGAGGTGAGCTGTCTATGCAAGTAATGTCAAGTATCTTGAGTCACGCAGTAGACTTCTCCGCCTTCTCCCTTTTCTCTCATAAAGCGAGCTGTCCGCAAAGGTGACTAGTCTCTTCGCGTGCCTCGAGCTTCGTTTGCTTTCTTCGTTTCGTCATGGCAAGGACGAGATCACCGTCCGCTGCGCCTCAAACCACGAGTTCACCACCACAGTCAACCACCTCCGATCGTATCCGCACTGCCGCCGCTCCGCCTCCGCTGGCGAGGCTAGCATGGTCTGGATCCTAGAGGAACTGCCCCGACTCCCATGGGGCACCTCGTTTTCCAGTGCGCGTTCAACCACCAGAGCTTCTCCGTGAACACCCCAAGTCACGCGCTCAACAGAACGCGTTCGTGCAAGCAGTGCGCGAAAATCTCGCCCCAGAGCCGTGGAGAGGTCAAAGGGAGCTGCATTCTACAGCAAGTGACCGGTCAGAAGTCTATCAAGATGCACTCGGGGTGAAATCTTGCACTTTTCAGGGTTCTTTACTGGAAAACGACAAACTCTACCAGACTACGGGCGAGTTCATCGTCGCGGGTTTGCGAGCCCTCGACAGTCCACCCGAGGCCCCACCCACCACCAAGGCGAAATGGCGTACTTTCGAAGTGCGGCACGATTCGGAGCAGCTTGTGCTTTGAAGAACCAAGTCCCGAAATGACCACCCGCTGCGCAAGGATTTTGTGTGGTCATCTTTCAGTGAGGCTCAAGGCGGCAGTGACGGCAAACACCCCATGATCTGCAAGTTTTGCTCTGTGTCCGTCGATCTCCAGTCCGAGACAATGGGGAACTACCTAGCTGCAAAGTGGGTGAAGACACCACCAAGCTGTCACGAGCAACTCAGCTTGCCAGAAATTGGTTGTGCTCACGAGGTGTGGCAATTCCTTGCGACTCTACCTCCACGCACCGCTCCGAACTGCACTACTCCACGTGATGGTGCGTCTTGCTGCCGCAGGTGCTATCGATCTGTCTCCCAGGGGCATGACTACAAATTGGCAACCCAACATCTGAACGACTGTCCAAGCTTCCGACGAGAACTCGGCTGAATGAAGAAATGCGACTTACCAACCAGGGTCCGTTTCTGTTGAACCGACCCAGTGCTCGGTATAAGCGTTGGCGTCCTCGCGGAGGCCCAGCCTTTTGGCATGCGGCTGCTTTGCTGAGTGCAATCAATCACTGAAGCACCTGGAGATGGAGAAGTTCTCGTAGATACGAAGTGCAGGTACGCTGCGCTTGTGAAACCGCTCCATTGCGCTTTGCCTCCAGCAAGTATGTTACAGCAACCCGATAGTTCTGTCGATCTTGACACGAACAGCAGGAGCTCGAGGTTTCTTCGTCGTACTACATGCAAGGTTTGCCGGAAGTCCTGCTCGGCTGTCGAGGTCATGATGAAGTTTCTGCTGTTCATGTTCTTCGAGAAGCGCTTCAATTCTACACGTGACGTGCTGAAGAACGGCTTCGAGGTGGACGTCTCCCTTCCTGAACTTCGCCTCGCACTCGAGTTCTAGGGAAGACAACGCCTGTTCTGAAGTCGTTTCTTTTGCCCTCGGCTGGGCTAGTTCGCTGCAGTGTGCGCGTGCGACGAATATAAAACGGCGGAAGCTCAGAACACCACGCTTGTCTCCGTGGTGTCTGGCATGACCTTCGTCGAAATGGGTAAGCACACCGGAAACGCACAGCGTGGCCTGGACTTCGAAGCTGAGCTTAACCAAGACTGGGAGGAGAGAGAGTAACAATTGATCGTGGAGTGCACAGCAATCGCGAACCTGTCGCACTTAGACAACACTCGCCCGACTGACCGCAAGTGCTCCTTGGCTGACTGCTCGCTTGATAATAAGTGATGGTGTCTATATTCGGCAAGGTGGAGGCTCGGACTGCAGTGTCAAGGCTTGCGTTCGCAAGGTCCAGTCGCGGAGTTGTGCAAGGTGCATGGTGGCGGTTCTTGCTGCCAGTTCTCTGATTGTATCGAGGCTGTCGTGTCGAATGGATTCTGCAGTCCTCATGGCGGTGGACTAAGCGAGAGGTATTTCGGACGCCACCACGGCTAGGGACACCGAGACATCTACAGAAAGCGAACCCCGCGTCAACTGCACAGCGTTCACACGCTGTTTCCCCAGGAGCGCTCGGAACGAAAGCGTGAGCAAGTTCACACGCAACTAACAGCCGCGGAGTAGGCGTCTCCGGGCACGCGGACTGCAGGAACCCGAGCAAGCAGGGGTTCATTCTTCAGCGCTGTCAAGGTCCAATCTACCACAGATTTGCCATCACTTTTTATATCCATGCCAGGATTGACCAATCATAGACAGTGAGGGAGGTAGACAGTCTCAAACAATATTGAAGCCTCTGTTTCTCATTGGCGTAGCATACTAACCAACCTCAGCTATTTCCACTGTACAGTCCTACCATTGGGTCTTAATATATTCGTACCTAACCGAAGAGAACGCTTTGACCGCGCCGCATCCAGCCGAGTCAAGAAACCTCGAGGAGAAACATGGAGGCCAACGCGGACCAGAGTAAGCACGCGCCGCTGCGCTTTTCGGGCAAAAAGGCCGACCCATCGGCATGTTCGGATGGCGTCTCCGCGTGCTGTCAGCCCGGAGGAGGCACCTGCAAAAGTGACGGGTGCGTGTGCCTTCTGGCACCCACGCCAGAAGCAGTTGGTTGGCCGCATCGTATTTGGCAAAGCGTGACTCTAACGGCGTTGGCGGTCATGCACGCAGGTGCGGCGGCAGCGAGCTGGTAGCGCAGAAGCCCAAGACGAAGCGCAAACCATCCAAAGCTGCACTTAAACGACGTATGGCCAACCAGATCCCGGAGGACATCCAAAAGGACCCAGAGCTCACCAAGGCCATCGACCAGGTTGGATTCCCAAGTTGCTTGCATTGGTGCAATGGCGTCTGCTGATCATCTGTGTGCATTGCATGCTCATGTGCGTAGCTGCCGTGGAACTACAACTTTGAGATCCGCAAGACAATCTGGCGCATCCGCCAGGCCGGCAGCAAGCGCGTGGCGCTGCAGTTCCCCGAAGGTCTGCTGCTCTACGCCTGCGTCATCTCAGACATCATCGAGCGCTTCACGGGCGCTGACAGCATCATCCTGGGCGACGTGAGGCCACTACTAGCTATCCACACTCTGTTTTGGCTGCCCAAAGGGTCTATGGCTCAGTACTGACGGAGATATTGGTGTGTGCTGCCACTGTAGGTGACGTACGGCGCCTGTTGTGTGGACGACCTGACGGCTATTGCACTTGGAGCCGACTTTATGGTGCACTACGGCCATAGCTGCCTCGTACCCATCGACGTCACGACCATCAAGATGCTTTACGTTTTCGTGGACATTGCCATCGATGTGGATCACGTACGCAGTCATCTCAAGTTGGTAGTGTCGCTATCCCATGCTCTCCCTCTCACTCGTGTGTGGCTTGTTTTTTGCGCTGACATTGTAGCTGGTGGAGTGCATGAAGCTCACCTTTCCTCCGGAGACTAAGGTGCGTACCATGAGACTGACTGTGACTGCATGGCGTGGCGTGGCGTGGTGTGGCTAATAGCGCGAACAACGACCACGACTGCTGGACGAGCAAAGACTCAAACTCTAACGATTGTGATGCGATGACTTGCTGCACGTAGCTCGCTCTCATGGGCACCATCCAGTTTGGCAGCTCCATGCATCTGGTACGGTCCAAGATCAAGGACCACTTCGCGTCTCTGGTTGTGCCACAGATCAAGCCGCTGTCGCCGGGTGAAGTGCTGGGTTGTACGTCGCCCATCATTGAAGGCGTGGACGCGCTGGTGTTCATCGCTGACGGCCGCTTCCACCTCGAGGTTCGTTGCATTTCCACGGCGGAGTGCTATATTCCAGTCAGTTCTTCCAGTCATTGATCTCCCGTACTTGCTCATGTGCTCTGTTCGCCTACTCAGTCAACGATGATCGCCAACCCGGAGCTCAAGGCGTACCGCTACGATCCGTACCCGAAGGTGCTGAGCATCGAGAAGTACGATCTACCAGAGATGATGACGATTCGCCGCGCCGCTATCGACAAGGCTAAGTCGGCTAAGAAGTTCGGCATTGTGCTGGGCACGCTAGGACGCCAGGGCAACCCGCTGATCCTGGACCGTCTCAAGGCACTGCTCGAGAAAAACGGGAAGGAGTTTTTCGTTATGCTTTTATCTGAGATCTTCCCCGACAAGGTAGGATAACAGTGGACGCTTTTCTCTGCGGCGTTTGTGATCCATGTCGTGTAACCACCAACTGTGACTCCCCCTGGCTTCGCGTTCGTGTTCCAGCTTGCCAGGTTCGAAGACGTCGACGCGTGGATCCAGATCGCATGTCCGCGGCTCTCGATTGACTGGGGCTACGCGTTCCCAAAGGTTCGTTCGACATCCATTCGGGTGGATGAAGAAGTAGTAAGCTTGCATCATACGCTGCAGGGACATTGCATTGTATGCTTACGAGTGTGCTGTCGTCTTGTTGCTTGTTGTAGCCGTTCCTGTCGCCGTACGAGGCCGAAGTGTGTCTGAACCGCGCCCAGTGGCAGGAAGGAGCCTACCCCATGGACTTCTACGCGAAGGGGAGCGGCCCGTGGACCAACTACCACATCGCCGAGAAGCAGTCGTCCGAGGTCACGACGGCATAAGCGGCGATAACGGTGCAGAGAGGAAATCATTGGCTGTGGAAGCGGGGTTGCGTCCTGTTCCCCCAGTCATGTTCTTTATATACGTGTCAATTGCTTGAGCCTGCTTGCGTACCTGCTCGTTCTCCTGTTGTAGGTCGTGTCTGCATGAGTTAGTTATGCTTATGGCTCCAGGAAGAACTGAATGGACTTGTTCGTTTGCTCGTGGAGAAGCTCAATCTTACACAGTCGGGCTAGTGGCGCTGGGGTTTCCACGACAACACAGGAATAACGTCAGTTTTGTGAGCGACAAGGGAGGACGCGGAGAAGCTGCAACTTGAGGGGGCAAAATGGATACCTCGGACTGAGCACTTGCTCCGCCGGGGGGCTATTTGCTCCCACGAGAGGCGACTTCACAGCGCTCGGACGCGTGCGCGGGGCATCCGGGTGCAGCTTGACGATTTCTCTGTGGTTCAGCAGCACAAGGTTAGTCACAGCGATCCCTATTTGTCCAACTGCGTCTTGCAGAGCAGATTCTGCTAGTCACGTACTCGAAGATGAGCTCCTTGAGCCGTGACTCCGTGAGCTCCTCCTTCTCAAAGTCAAAGCTGAAGCAGCTGTCTGCAACAGGCTCGTCCTCGAGATTGTGCAGCGACGCCAAGTACGGGTGCGCCAGAGCCTCCTCCACCGAGATCCGCTTCGACGGGTCGAAAACGAGCATCCGCTGCAACAGATCAATGGCTTCTGGGGTCGCTTTCGGGAAGAGTTTGGCGAAGGGCACTCCAGGCTTCATGGGCTGGTTGCGCATGAAGCGTTTGGCTCTCTCGCTTACTACGAAGTGCAGATCCTCTTCACGCGGAGTTCCGATCTTGTCACAGATGATCTGTAGCTGATGGATGTAGTCGTCGCCAGGGAAGAGCGGTGTACGGCCCAGCAGCTCCGCGAAAATGCAGCCAGTGGACCAAATGTCGATGGCTTTGGTGTACTCCCTGGAAGAGAGCATGATCTCCGGCGCGCGGTACCAGCGTGTGACGACGTACTCTGTGAGTTCCATGTTGTCTTCCTCTGGCGCGACACCACGAGACAGTCCGAAGTCGCACACTTTGAGGTCGCAGTTGGAGTTGAGCAGCAGATTGGACGGCTTCAGGTCGCGGTGGAGCACGTTGGCCGAGTGGATGTACTTGAGCGCGCGCAGGATCTGGTACAGGAAGTACTGCACGTGATCATCCGTGAGCGGCTGCCGTGAGTAGATGATGCGGTGCAGGTCCGTCTCCATGAGGTCGGCGACAATGTACACGTCGTCGAACTGTGCCAGCGATGCCGGCGGGAGCAAATCCACGATCGTAATGACGTTCTCGTGGTCAAAGTGCTGCAGCAACTTGATCTCGCGAAGGATACGCTTGGCATCCACGAGGTCCTCGAAAGCCCTGGAGATCTTCTTCACCGCAACTTTCTCCCCTGTCTCCGTGTTATCCGCCGAGCTAAAGGACGTGCAGTCAGTCCACAATACCCGTCAGTACCGTTCGTATCAACGAGCAGAAGGATTGACGGCAATATTGGCCACCAGAACACTCACATGACAACTCCGTAGGCTCCGCGACCAATAACCTTGATGAATTTGTACTTGTCGTCAAGCTGGAAGTTAGTCCCGGCCACAACGAACGAGTGTGTCCCCGGGCGATCAGGCGTCGCTGCGACCACCGTCTCCGCTGTGGGGGCTGCCACAGTCTTGGTGCCTTTGCTTGAGCCACTTCCAACGATGGGTGTCGTTGCGTCCGAAGCGCCAGCGCTCTTCCTGGCACTGTTGGGCAAGTCGGACGGGATCCTCGTGACTGATGGCGGCGGTGAGGCCGCCTTCAAGGGCGACGAGGAGGCTCCGTCCGCTGCGTTGCTGGCCATTTTGCCGTGGGCTCTGCGCTAGAGTGTGGTCGATGGAGAACGAGAGAGCGACGTGAGGGTGCGGACGCGCTTGGGTTCTGCGTAATGGGAGCAGCAACAGCAGCAGCAACAGCAGCAGCAACGGTGAGCAGGCGGAAGGAGAGTTTCAAGAGGCCTCTTGCTGCTGCAGCACTGTGCGGCGGCTAAATATAAGGTACCAACGGGAATTCCGCCACAGGCAGAGAGGCCCACACTACGCCTCGGGGGTTGTTTGCCGGTTTGACCTGTGGAATTCTCCACGCAGGGTGCTTCTTGCCTCTCGGCCTGACCGCACGGCTGGAAACGAACGACTGTAGAAGAAGGCAGATGAATACCTGGCGACGAGCCACTAGCGCGCAAAGACATCGAGATCAAGTCTCCTTGGAGCGCGTACTGAAAGGACGAGCGTGTGAGAGCGCGAGGAAACGCAAAACGACCTGCTCTGAGCGAACAAGCGCTGCGGTGGCTTTCTTGTCCACGCAGCTTCGTCCTTCCCAACACCATCCGCTATTAATAGTGCCCATGCGCCCCGCCAGCAGAATATGCATGCGTATAACGCGTACGGGTGGGGTGCGGAAGTCCTCAAGCTCGGAACAAAGGAAGCCCTCCAGGCAAGAAACGACCTCCAGAGCGGAGCCGGAATGCAAGAGCGGAGCTGGCTCACGCACAGGCGCCCGTTGCGAATAGATATGGCGCCAGAACACCAGCACTACCTGGGTTGGCGCGCAGTTCCTTCACACAAGCCGCAGGCTGCGACTGTCCGCAGCGTTCGAGACGCCGTGGCTGACATCGTCGCTGCAAAGTAAAGTAAGCCGCCACCGCCAGCAGCACAGGAGACGCCCAGGATAGCTACGCACTGCAGCTCTCGTGGATGCAGGCGGTGCGTGCTTCCATCCGCTGATGTTCGCGTTGCTGTCTGCATCTTTGGCCGATTCCGCCTCACTCGTCGACTTCAACTCGCTCTCAAAGGGCATCCCGCGACTTTTCATCCAATCCTGTTGGCCTCTTTCGTCCTTCCTCCCCATCTATTGGCTAGAAGTCTGCTTTCACACTAGCCTGAAAAACCTCGGGAGCCAGTCGCCCTGAAGATCGCACCGAGGTTTTTCGGTAGCCCCCCTCTCGACCCACCCGGGATCTTTGCTTCAGTGCGGGTTGCCCAAGACGGAAGAAGGGAGTCGAGTGCGGAAGAAGCAGCACTAGCACCAGCAGTATGGGGCAGGGTCAGAGCGGACTGCCGCGGCAGAACCGCGAGGACGCGGCCAAGAAGAAGGAGGATGCGGCCAAGCAGAAGAAGAAGAAGTTCGAGCCGCGCGGCGGCGCCATGACGCGCAAGCGCCGCAAGAAAAAAGGCCCCGCGGCGGCCGTGCGCATCCCGACGGTCTACCCGACGGCCAAGTGCAAGCTGCGTCTGCTCAAGATGGAGCGCATCAAGGACTTCCTGCTCATGGAGCAGGAGTTCATCCAGAACCAGGAGGTCATGAAGCCCAAGCAGGAGAAGGACGAGGAGGAGCGCTCCAAGGTGGACGACTTGCGCGGCACGCCCATGGGCGTGGGCACGCTGGAGGAGATGATTGACGACAACCACGCCATCGTGTCGTCCTCTGTGGGGCCCGAGTACTACGTGGGCGTCATGTCCTTCGTGAACCAGGACATGCTCGAGCCTGGCTGCTCTGTGCTGCTCCACAACAAGGTCATGTCGGTTGTGGGCATCCTGGCGGACGACACGGACCCGATGGTGAGCGTCATGAAGGTGGACAAGGCGCCACTGGAATCGTACGCAGATATTGGCGGTTTGGAGTCGCAGATTCAGGAGATCAAGGAGGCTGTGGAGCTGCCGCTCACGCACCCGGAGCTCTATGAGGGCATTGGTATCCGCCCACCCAAGGGCGTCATCCTGTATGGCGAACCTGGCACAGGCAAGACACTGCTGGCCAAGGCTGTGGCCAACCAGACCTCAGCCACTTTCCTGCGTATTGTGGGCTCGGAGCTCATCCAGAAGTACCTGGGCGACGGCCCCAAGCTCGTGCGCGAGATGTTCCGCGTGGCCGACGACCACGCGCCTTCTATCGTTTTCATCGATGAGATTGACGCTGTGGGCAGCAAGCGTTACGACTCCAGCAGCGGTGGCACTCGCGAGATCCAGCGTACAATGCTGGAGCTGCTAAACCAGCTGGACGGCTTTGACGAGCGTGGAGATGTCAAGGTAATCATGGCGACCAACGCTATTGAAAGCCTCGACCCGGCGCTTATCCGTCCCGGCCGTATTGACAGAAAGGTAAGGATGCAGACAAGATCCGAGCGCAGGTTACAGATTCGATTGCCACCTAGCATTGTGGGGATTGAGAGCATAGCTGATCCTCCGCGGTTGTTGCTTGTGTGACTTGTTCAGATCGAGTTCCCGCTGCCGGATATCAAGACGAAGCGCCGTATCTTCGGCATCCACACGGGCCGCATGAGCCTCGCGGACGATGTGGACCTGGAGGAGTTCGTGATGTCAAAGGACGAGCTGTCAGGCGCCGACATCAAGGCCGTGTGCACGGAGGCCGGGCTGCTGGCTCTGCGCGAGCGCCGGATGCGTGTCACGCAGGCGGACTTCCGGAAGGCCAAGGAGAAGGCGCTCTACAAGAAGAAGGCCAACATCCCCGAAGGACTCTATCTATAACCGCATAGAGACGACCGAGGTTACGGCTGCAGCGACGCAGGAGACACAACTGGGCGGCGACGGGTGCAGCCAGATCCACACCCAACGCTCAGCAGCATTCTCCCCGGCCCAGACTGGCGGCTGCAGGTCCGCACGGGAAATACATGCACGTCGCTTTGTGCTCTTCATGCTGCTTGAATGCACATGCGGATGTCTTAAATGGTGGCGTACTCTCTTCTGCACGAACTTGGGATTGACTATTCATTACACTTGCTGGAGGCAGGGACGACCTCCACTTACTTACTTCTCTTACTAACTCCTCGGAAGTGCTGGCCTAGACCAGCTACAGCGACACAACGGACAGCTCCAGCCTCGGACGGTTCACTCACTCTCTGCACGACACAAGACACACGGCGAGGCTGGTATCCAGACACGAGCGCGCGCACACACACCGCTCAGAGCACTCAGAGCCCCGAGATACTGGGACGCAGCGACGCCAGACGTCCCGGAAGCCAGGATGTGATGCCCAGACTGCCGCGTGAGGCTTCCGTCGTCACAACACCAGAGGGGTCTTTAGATACGGCGCGCACGCGGAATGCCGCCGCCTTAAAGAGCGCACGGGACTTCTTGGCCTTCTTGTGTTTGTCGTCGCCGCTGGAGAGCGTCACGTCAAAGCGGTTGGCCAGACTCACGAGCGCAGCGCGTTGAGAGCTGAGCAATGCTGCTCGCCGCTTGGCACGCGGAGCGTCTGCACTTCTGGTGGCTCGACTGACATCGTGTACAGACAACGCACCGCTGAGTGGGTCGTCAAAGGAGTGGCGGCGCCAGTTGTGGATGGCGTTGGCCCACTTGAGCATGGTCTTGGACGTAGCAGCCGCAAAGCAGTGTACCTGTTCCCGCTTGGCGGCGGCCACGAAGCGCCCAGCCTGGTCATTGCGTCGCACCTCCATGGTGTACACGGCAAAACGGTTGGGACACAGTGCGGCGTCGGCGCCGTCACTCGCCAGCGGCGTCACGCGGATGCGGTGCCGCGTGAGCGCCACAGTGGCCAGCAGTGCGCCGTCCGGCTGGTCGAAGCAGCGCAGCAAGCCGTGCTCCAGCACGCAGTAGCGCACCTGAGCGCATTGCGAGGCGGAGAAGGCCAGCAAGAAGCCTTCCATGTCTGACTCAGCTTCAGCTTCAGCTTTGGCCTTAGCTCTGGCTCGCTGCCTCGCTTTCGATACTGGCGCTCGAGGGTGCAAGCCGCAGAGGAGGGTCTCCGTCCGCAGGACAGAGAGCGACGTTGCGACGGCTCCAGCTGGTGCAGCAGCGCGGCAACTCTCGCTACGCGTGTGGCGGGCGTCTGTGGCGGTTGTGCCTGCCTGGGAGCACCGCCGTATGGCCGCATCAGGGCGTGCAAGCACGAGCGCCGCATGGCCAGCTCCGCATCTCTTCCGGCCGGAATGTCGCGCGAACCCGCAAAAGTTGCGCGAGGGACGACAAGCGTTTGCGGAAGGTTACGCCAGACGAAGCGTGTCGTCCCGCAAAGAGTGGCTTCTTCCTTCCCCTGTGAGAGCACAAAGCTCGACGAAACACAACGACTGGCGGCCAGCGAGACCACTGCACCTCTCTTTCTGGAACGTTACGTACACTGACACATCGGACAGAGAGAGAGACGTGCCCCACATATCCGAGATTACTGATGCGCCAACTTGGCAACACCAAGACTAGCTCACCTTGCGCCCGAATACGGAGCCGGCGCAGCCCACGACGCAACGCAAGAAGACGTAGAGGTGAGCCCGAGTGCAGTGCATTGCCCGAGGATAAATACTGGCACTGGCTGCGAGCGCCACGGCCGAGCAGAGCTTCCGTCCCGTGCTGCCCTCTGCTCTGCTCAGATGCGTACATGTGCAGCTTCGGACACCAAGCAGCGAGCACATGGACACCAGTAACACTACTGCTTGGCCATCTGGTTCCGCAGATTTGCCTGCATAGCAAGTCACAGCCACAGCCACAGCCGACACGCCATCAGACTCCAAGAGCTGCTTGCCACACCACTAATCATCGGCAAATGGAGACGTACCGTGACGCGCTCGATGCTCGTGGAGCTGCTGGGCGGGTTCGGGCGGTAGCTCTCATAATCGCCGTACGCTCTGGTGGCAGGTGGCGCTCGGTTGTCTCCATAAGACATGGCATACTCGTGGGGGTACCCACTGGGGAAGTTGGGCGGTGGCATGGGTCGACTGCCGCCATAGCCACTCCACACTCTGCCACTGCCACTGCCGCTATTGCTGTTGCTGTAGCTTTGCCCACCTCCATATCCCCCGGACGCAGTTCCTTGAGAAGACGAGTAGACCACCACTCGCTCCGACCCAGGATTCTCCACGACGCTTTCAGTTTGCGGCGGCCAGCTTCCACTCTGTTGCTGGTTGTATCCGCTCCAATGTAGCTGCGAGTTTCCTCTTCGGTCCACCACATAATTCCCGTAGCTGCCACTGGCATCGTAGTCCCGGTTCGGAGACGCTCGTCGTGCTCTCCGCTGTCGAGTCGAGCCGCGCTGCAGTCGCGGATCCACAACGCGTCCTCCAGCACCAGCAGAGCCAGCGCCTTCGCCTCGTAGTGGCACTGGGGGGCCTGTGGACGAAGACTCTGTGATCACAGGCTGACCCTTCATTGAGTTGTTGTACATGTCGGCCACTTCGTGGTACTTGCGTGCAGTGCGCTGATGCAGCATGGCCAGCAGCTGCTGCGCTCCCAATTGCTTCGCGATCTTCTTCGTGGACGCGATCCCCTGTTCTCAGCGTAGTAGCAGAGAGTCGTGGTTAGTTTGGGTGGAGAAATGGGGGATAGTGCTTGGGACACGGAGAGATGTACCTCGGCGACGGTACTACCGGCCGTCACGATGGTCTTGAAGAGCTTCACGCCGTCGCCTTCCACTGGCACAGTGTTGTAGTTGATGGACACGCCTCGGTTCCGGTTCTGATACTCCTGCAGCACTTGGGCCGGCGTCTTGATTGACAGTTCCATGCAGGCCTACACCATACACCAGCGCGTCACATCAGTGGACAGTGGAGGACACACTGAGAAACACAAGGATGCCGTCGACTCACCTGAAGGACACGCGGGTCTCCAATGGACAGTGTCTTGAATTGGTCCAACGTCTGTCCGCCGTACAAAACAACAGCACAAGCACGTGAGATTGGACTCACCCCAGACTCGAACACTACGACAACCGCACCATGGACTGCTGGCCCGCGCCCTTCTCCTGGATATGCACCACGCGCTCCTTCAGTGCCGTGTCCAGCTTGCGCTTCTTGGGCTGCGTCTGCGTCTACCACAACAGAAATGCAAACACACACACAGCACTCGCGAGTTAGAGGGTCCTGACTTCCGCTGGCTCTGTCAAGACGTGGAGAGCAGTTCTCTCCGCCAAACACATGCATTCGCTTGCTCTCCTCTTACGCTACTGCTGTCTGGAGGCGGACGCAGCGGCGGCGACAGCGCGGCCGCCACACTGGCCGCAGAAGCCGCGACCGCGTTGTCGTCGCCGCTGGTCGCGTGCCGCCGCGTGCTTCCGCCCACCTCTGGCGGCGCAAAAATGCTCAGCGGCGGCACGTGCTGCTTCACGAGGCGGTGGAACTCGGAAGTGGACAGCGCGTTGCCGCCGTTGCCACCCATATCCAGCGGGTACGGTCGTGTCCAGCACACGACGCCCAAACCTTCGTGCACGTAGCACGGCAGTCCCGAGCCATGCACGATGCGATGCCAGCCTTCCGGCAAGCCTGCGTCCGCAGTCGTCACCCGGTGGCTCCGTCCGCTAGATGAGGCGCTGTCCGCCGCCAGTGCCGCCGAACTGAGCTGCATGAGCCCCGAGGCGACGTCTCCCATCTGCTCTGCTCCGCGCTCGGCCTCGGTCTCGACGGCATCTCGGGGCTCTCCGCGACTACTCTGCTGCGGTACGACGCGCATGGCGCGGGTGTCGTGTATCTGGGGCTCCCACCTGGCCGTCCCCGCCGGGATATCCGCTCTGGACTCGCCACTTGGTCGCACAGCGCCAACGATCACTGCCTGGGCGTGCTTTTGCTTTATCAAACTCGGTGGAGACGACACTAACCGCGAGATCCGTTTATCCACCAATGAGCAACGTGCACATGCGAGTTTCCACCAATCAGAGCGCGGAGAAGCACCCCACTAACGCATAGACACTACCAAAGGCTCAAGCTCTCGAGATAAATAAGCGCCGCGGCTTCTATTCGACTCGGCACGTGAGCAATCCGAGCCAAGTATGAGGGACTCTAGGCTCCCCCCAGCTTCGCCTCTCCCCATGGAGCTCAGACTCACGTGGCGCCTCCGCAGTGGCCATCAGCGTCAGCGTCAGCGTCTGCTTGTCTCGTACCCAGCTCCTGCCGCGTACGGTGCAGGCGCGCCAGTCTCTCGGTCAGCACGTCCGCCCGTTGCCACATGCCGCGTAAGATCTCGCCGCGACTTGTGGCTTCATCATCGCGTGGTGGCTCCATTTCTGCCGCCGCAATTAACGTCTCTGTCGTGCTCTGCGGCGGCTGCGCGTCCGAATCATCCAACGACGCCTGCCGCTGCCGAAGAAACGCTGCGCGCTGGTCCAACAAGGCCGTCTGCAACTCGCGCACCTTGAGACGCAGGGCCCTGTTGTCCTCCTTCACCTGCTGCAGATAGCGGATCTTCTGCTGTGGGTTGCTGCTCCCAGCCAACCTGGCGTTGTCAGCCCAGGCGCGCTCCGCTGCAGCCACCGCCTCGTCGCGTTGGTCTCGCAGCGCGTGGCGCTCCTGGTCGTACGTGTCCACCAGTGTCCGCAGCGTGCACACACTGGCCCAGAGCTCGTGCAGCTTGTGCTGGCAGCGCTCGTGGTCCCGCAACACACGCAGATCCTCACGCATGACAAGCGCAAAGGGAGACGGCTCTCCGAAGATGGAGCGCGTCGTCGGGAGCTCCATAGCAACAGAAGACTCTTCCGGCTCGCTCTCCGCCTCGCTCTCCGCCTCGCTCTCACTGCTGACGTCGTCTTGGCTGCGATTGGAGACTGGAGAGCACGGCGCTGAGTCAGACGCGGTGCTGGTTGACGCCGTGGAGCTCAGCGGCTCGGACGGCTCTCGTAGCCGTGCGTTCTCGTCTTCTAACTCACGTACCACCTCCCGTAGGTGGTTGTTCTCGCCCTCCGCCTCCTCCAGTCGGGATTGCAGGAACTCCATGCGCGCCAACAGCTCCGTCACCTCTTCCGCCGGGTATTCGCTCGTCTGACTGGACGCCGTGGGGCTGGGCAGAGTCTCCACATCTACCGCATCTGCTGTATCGCTTCTAGACGCATTCTCAGGCGGCAAGGGCGGACTCACAACTTCCGACACGGTCGTCGTGACCACAAGCGCGGATGTCTGGGGCTCGCTCCTAGAAGATGCACAGGAAGACGCACCGGGATCTAGCAGTGCGTTCACGGCACGTGTCCGCTCCACCGCCGGGCATGACGACGTCAGTGATCTGGCGCGACGACGCAGTGCGTGCTTCTCCTCCGGTGGCGCTTGCTGCATCAGCATCTGCAGTACGTGCACGCGCCGGTGCATGGCTCGCATCGTCGCGCCCAGCTGCCGCACACATTCGCTCTTCCGCGTGGCCGCCATGTTATCCAGCTCGCCACCTTCACTCTCCACTACGCTCTCCGTCTCCCACTGCGGGTCACTGCCCGCCGACGTGTTCACGCGACTTGAGCTGACGCTGACCGCACTTTCCCACGATTTGCGTCGTCGTCGCGCGCGTCTACCGTGGCTGTCGACGGGTGAGACGCTGGCACTGCTGCTGGGTGTCGTGAGCGGCTGCGTTGGCAGCTTGAGCGGCGCTCGTGGCACCTGCGCCTGCGTCGGGCTCTCCTTCATGCGCGTCGTTCCCAGCGTCGATGTGCAGCTTCTTGCTGTCGTGGAGTTGCTGGGGCTTCTTCACCCCAGTTGGCGAGACGCTGCTGCCACCGGACCGTTCTGTGTCGGAGAATGTACGAGTGCGCCACCGAAGCTGGACGTGCCAGATGGTGTCAGCTTGAAGCTGCATTCAATCGTCTCGTAGCCAATAGGACGAGTCGCTCCCTCAACCCACTGATTTACCATCATCGGCCACGACTGTTTTGTTCTTGGAGCGAGATTCCTGATGGAGGTTCACTGCCAGGTCTGGAAGTCTGTAGGAGAGGTCCGTTTGCTACATGGAGCGCATGAGACTTGCACGTTGCAACTGCAGCTCTTCCTGGACTTGGGCTTGGGCCTGGTGCGCTCCGAGCTCTGCTCCGCCGAGTCACCATGGATCGGATAAGACTGCGAGGGATGGGACGCCAGCGTGCGTGACACCTCCATCCAGCTGGCGGCTCCGTGCGTCGCCGAGCGCAGATCAGGCCCTTCGTCTCGACTGGATGTCATACAGCGCAGGAGCGCCACTCGGCGACGCAGATCCACCAGTACGTGCGCGCTGCTGGCTTGGCTGGGAAGCGCTCGTGACCCGCGATAGGACGCTGCAGGCGCTCGGAGTCAGGGCCGTGACACCACGCTCACTCGTCCCGGTTTCCGTTTCGGTGGGGGAGGAGAGAAACCACTTTGGAGACTGCAAGCAGCTTCTACGGAGACCGTGCGCCTCGATACCGCCCTAGAAGACATGCCGCCTTTTGCTCCGGGTCGAGGTGCGTGTGAGCAAGCTCTCGCGCAGCCAGCAACCGCCGAGTTGGCATCTCCGGGCTGGGCGCCCAGGGGCCCGAGTGAGAAGGTGTCCATTGTGCAGCCAGCCCGGAGCAGCCAGCCCGGTGCTGGTGGCTGGCTGGCTTCTTGAAGGCTGTTGGAAGACTGCCCCTAGCCCTCTTTGGACGCCTTCTTTGGAAGCTCGCCGTAGGAAGCTGCAGGCTGCGCCACCATCCGTTCGCGACCCATGCATCTGATGCGGGAGACTGGAGCGCGCCGCCTGCGGGAAGCCGAAGCTGTCTGCGGCCACGCGGCCGTGCGCGCGCGGACAATGCTCGGTGGCGGGCGGCCCGCCCCGATGCGAAACTCGACTCCAGGTGTGTACGTGTGCGTCCATCCGCGCGCCTCGATTTCCAGCCCGATGACCATTTGACGAGCGCTCTCGGCCACAGCGGGTCGGGTTGTAGCCGAATGCCGGCCCCCCATTGGCGGAAACGGCGACAAAGATCCGTCCAAGAATTCCCCACCGGCGACCCGGCCAATCACCGCGCGCCTCAACCCGGATTCTATCGACGGCGAAGCCCACCCGCTGCGCAGAGACCGGGCGGCGCACGACCGCGGGCAGTGGCCGGCCGCACGCCCGGCCACCGCCCACAACCGCGCAATCGCCCCGGGCGAAACGGGCCCCGCAAGGGTACATTCGGTGGCGAGAGGCAGCAGTCCGCATGCCGTCTCGCAGGCTATGCGTTCTGAGAGGGCCGCGGCCAAGAGAGAAGCCAGGGCCGGCTGCTCGGCGGCCGCAATAAGCGGCCGACAGGCAGCGTGCGTGTGCGTCCGCAGATCTGAAAGAAACGGCTCGGCACGAAGCGCGGAGGTGTTCAGCAGCTCCTTAGCTCCACGCGCTCGCAGCAGCACGCGGTTCGCGGTTCGCGGCTCGCCCTTGCCAGAGTCTACCCGGTTGCACGTCGCCCTCGGCAGTTGCGGCAGTGACCAGTCGGCTCCCAGCGCCCCACAACCAGTCAACCCAGCCGCGGCACCAGCACCAGCACCAGCGCCGACAGCAGCCAACCCAAGATGCTGGAGTCCGAAGTGGCGGAGACGCTCATGAGTCTCTCGGCGCCCGACGAGCGCAAGCTGGACAACCCGCTGTACGCGTCGGAGCTGCCGTGGCAGGCCAGTAAGCGCCGCGCCTTCGACGCCGCCAACAGTAACAGCAGCAGCAGCAGCAGTGGCGCCATGGCCAGCTCGCTGCCGTCGTCCTCCTTCATGCAGCCGCGCTCCGAGTCGTATGGCGCAGCTTTCTCGCTGCTGCAGCACCGAATTCAGGAGCGGCCGCTGACGTCCATGATCCCAGGCCGCCGCGGCGATGAGCGCACGAGCGATGACAGCAGCGATGTGGACATGGACTCGCAGGAAGAAAGCGACGAGTACGCGGAGAAGCCCCAGTGGGCCTATCGCTCGCCTTTTGACGGCCTTGTGGCGGCGGCGCACGACCAAGCCGTGAACTCCAACCAGGACGACAACGAGCACTACGTCGCTAACAGCCGACCGATCTCCATCCCGATGCGTGGAGGCCAAAGCCAGAGCCGCAGCCACAGTCCCGCGAGACCGTTTAGCAGTAGTGCGCCGCGGTATCACAACTCGGGCTTCTCGTTCGGCAAGAAGCAGAAGTCCAGCAGTCTGTCGCGCGTGGAGGAGCGCGGTGGGGGGTTCCTGGAGCGCGACTGCAGCCCCACGGGCGTGGAGGAGGAGGACG
Source organism: Halophytophthora batemanensis (assembly GCA_023338225.1). Classification (NCBI taxonomy): domain Eukaryota; phylum Oomycota; class Peronosporomycetes; order Peronosporales; family Peronosporaceae; genus Halophytophthora; species Halophytophthora batemanensis. The sequence continues at coordinate 19,893 of JAADYK010000090.1, forward strand.
TGTGGCACGACCGCGACTACAAGCAGCGGATGCGACTGGCGTCCGTGTGTTCGTCCGAAGGGAGCGAATATGGCGGCCTGGGACGCCAGCACCTGGAGGAGTTTACTCGTATGGAGATCTCGGCGGCCAACGAGAGTGAGCACGGCGCGTCGCCGCCTGCGGGAGAAGGCAAGTTCATCGGGAGCTACTCGCCCGAGGCGCGGAGGAAACGCATCGACCGGTTCCTCGAGAAGCGCAAGCGCCGCGTCTGGGCCAAGAAAGTGGACTACGACGTGCGCAAGAACTTTGCCAACTCGCGGCTGCGCGTCAAGGGCCGCTTCGTGAAGAAGGAGGACGAGGAGCTGCTGTGCCAGCTCATGAGCTACACGTAGCGGAGCCGCTCAGGGGAAGCAGACGGCCACAGCAGCCGCACGTCCGGCTGGCTATCTGCCTCCGTGGCTCCCTGGCTGGAGGTCTCTCTCGCCCTCCCTCTTCTCCGTCGTCCGTGTATTGTATAGAGATCGGCACCTCGCCTCGCCTCGCCTCGCTGCATGCAGCCATATAAACAACAAAAACGCAGTCTTCAACCCACGGAAGAACAGGCAGAGACATCCACCTCCATGCAAACTTGCACTCCTTGCCATTGGCGCGGAGCTTCCCCCTGCTTGGCGAGCCTCGGGTCGGGTGCATGGCCGGCCCTTTCTCGCTGGCCACTCACTCCTTTTGGTGGGGGAAGGGGACTGAGCCCAGTTCGCTCGCCCGCTTCGGTGTCAACTGGGGTACCTCGCTAGCCACAACGTAGTGTGCCACTAGAACGTGTCGCACCCGTCGAGACGAGCACTTGCTCGAGAAGATCGGCCCGAGGATGGCGTCGCGACGCCCGAAGCAGCTTCTCTGGGCGCTGCTGACGCTGCTGGCGAGCTGCGCAGCTCAAGCATCCTTCACGGAGCAGCTCACTCTGCGCCCGCTGCCTGCCATCGACCAGGTACTGGCGCGGTTTCAGTTCTCCGTCGTGGAACCCGACGCAAGTTCCGACGACGCTCTCTTCCCCAACGTCCTGCGCCACGTGCTGGAGAAATACGACGCCGAGTCTCTGCATCTTACCTTTAGCACGGGAAGATACGCAGATTGGCGCTATGGATCAGCACAGAGCTCGTCCACAGAAGCTCTGGCCCACGCGCCCTTCGGAACGCGGCTGCAAGTGTCACTACGAGACGACAAGCGCCAGAACGACGTGCTGGAGCGCTGGCGAGGCCTGACATCGGAGCTTGGCGGCATCTTCTCGGCTTCACTGGGCCAAATGGACGCTACTGTGGCCACAGAGCTTCTACCAGAGTCGTCACCGCGGGAATTGGGCGCTTTCCCGGGCTCACAGACGTCTGGATCAGCCCCAACCCGGTTCGTTCACGGGTCGTTGGCACGGGAAGAGTTGTGCTCGGAGAACCTGACGCCATGGCTCAAACTACTGCCATGCCGCGCCATCTCAGGTCTCGGAGCGCTCATTGACCCCATTAACGTTCTGTCTGGCGAGTATCTCTCGCTCTCGCTCTTCGCGTCTCGCTCAACGTCCGACGGCGTCTGGAGCCTCCATCAGCATCTCACAACTGTGCAACGTCCCAACAAGCGCAATAAGATGCGCAGGAGCCTCGCCTCACTCTTCCTGGATACTACAAAAGCTGCAGAAGAGCTTGCAGCGTGTCCGCTGGCCGCCAAGAGCGTCATTTACACGGAAGACACTGGAATCGCTCCGGTAGATCTCACGAAAGGCGCTGTTTCACTCTCTACGCCGTGGTTTACTGACTGGGAAGAGGTAGATTTGACCCGCCAGACGCAGGAGGACGTTGTGTCTGTCCACCGCTTTGTCACGGGCCACGGCCAGGTACATGGAGGATTGGCTGTGCAGCTCCGTAACGCGCATCCGACCTGCAGCCTGCGTGTGACGTACTACGACGTCATCCCGTGGTATCTACGGCTCTACTTCCACACCTCCCGCTTCACGGCCATGAGTTCTACGAGCGACGCTTACGACGCCTCTCTGCTTCTCCAGACATTCGACTTTGTACCAGCCGAATTACGCGGGCATCCCAATCAACTGCGACTCGAAGCCATTCTTCCAGCCAACACGTCGCTTATCCTGTCGGTGGACATGGAGAAGGCCTTCCTGCGACTCTCGGAGCATCCACCAGACGCCAATCGTGGTTTTGACGTGGCTCCAGGCGTGGCCACCTTCCAGACGCTCCAGAGTGGCCCAGACTCGCTCTGCGATCTGGGATCAACTGCCCAGACGTTCACCACGACGCTGTTCACAGAACCGCTGCTGGTGCCGCTGCCTACACCGGACTTTAGCATGCCCTACAATGTGATCACCATGACGTCCACCGTCGTCGCCTTCTTTGTGGGCAGCATGCTCAACACACTGCTACGGAAAGCGCCGAGAATCAAACAGATGATGGCTAAGAGCGCCACCAAGAAGGACAAGTGACCCTCTAGCAAGCCCCTGTGGACGCGTGTGAACATCTGGAGGCTGCATGTTCCTGGCTTTCTTGCCTGCTACTTGATAAATACACGCGGACGTCGCGTACCCTTCCGCTCGTGTCTAGTTTCTCGTCTATCTCCCTCGAACTGCAGTCGGACGGCTGAGAAAGAAGTCTCCTCGTCCTGCGTCACACGACGCTCTTGAACACCGGCTGAGGCGGCGAGAGCGGCTCCAGACGCTTCCCATTTGCTGGCACCGCGTCCTCCTGGTCGTTGGCAGCTCCCGTGGCCGCGTAGTTGCGTGCAGAAGCCATTGCCCCGCAGAACAGACAGAAGAAAGCCCAGATGCTCCAGAAGAGCACGATCCGGAAGCCGATGCGGTAGGTACACGCCGCATTGCAAGATGTGACAGTCCCGCTACTGCCGTCCATCTCATCGTTACTGTCGGCGTCGGCTCTCGGATCGATGATAAAGTTCATAATGAGACCTGGCACGTAGTTGGACGCTGCATAGCCGAAGAGATTGTAGCTGGCGTAGGCCACGGAGGACGCCAGGGGACGAAGGCGTGGCGGTGCTGCCGAAATGACGATGCCCGAGCAAGCTGGCAGGATGCTACCACCGCAGAAGAGCATGAGCCAGAGGAAGACGGCGATGTAGAACGTGTTGTGCACGTACGACACCGGCAGCGACGCCAGACAGCCCGCGAAGCCCAGCGCCATACACACTCGAAGTGCCTGCATCTGATGGTATGGACCCGAGTAGCCTCCGAACTGATCGATGAGCCAACCGCCAAAGAAGACGCCCATAATGGGGCCCGTACCGCTCACGAGCAGGTAGGAGAGGTGGATGAGGTACATGGAGTCTTGCGTGTTGGTTTCGAGGTAGAGCGTCGTCCAGAACTGCACGCCAGCCACCACGAAGAAGAGCGCCGATAGCCCCATGACGATGAACACGTACACTTTGTGTTGCAGCAAGAGCCATAGGTTGCTCCAGCGCGACAGGTTCTCCGGTTCGCTCTGCGGCTCCGATGAGAAGCGACGAGAGCGACGCTCGCTCAGAGGCATACTCTCGTCCGCGCATACGGAAGCCATGGAGCTGCCAGTCTCCACATCGGCGTCGTCATCTTCGTCTGCGTCCACGATCACAATGGAGCGACGACGAGTAGAGCGCAGTCGAATGTGTTCGCGAGGCACGAAGAAGAGCAGCACGGACAGCGGCGCAATGAGCGTAAACTGCACCAGGAAAGGCCAACGCCAGCAGTAGATACCTTGACACAAACTCATATCGTCGCTGTCGTCACTGTCCAGGAGATCGCTGGGGGTGTCGGACGTGGATTGTGCCAAGGTGAGTCGCTGAAGAGACTCCATGCTGAGACTGGCAATGTTAGGCACATGCTCGGACAGCCAGAGCGTGACGGAGCCTGCGAAGTAGCCCAGAGTGATGCCCACGGGCACGGCGCCTTGCAGATAACTCATCCAGCTGGCACGCTTGGCTTTGGGCGCGTAGTCGTGCACCCAGAGCGGCGAGTAGACGCAGCTGAAGGCTTGAGTGAGGCCAATACAGCCGCGCAGAGAGACTAGCAGTGCCTTGGAGAACCACATGCGCGTGGGTGCACAGGCGAAGATGAGCACGGCCAGGTTGTTGACCACGAGCGAGACGCCCAGAAGCGTGCGTGGACAGAAGCGCCGGAAGAGCGTGCTGCACCAGGGCGAAGCCAGTGAGATGGCAATGTACACCACGGCGCCCAGCAGCCCCTGCTCTTGAGGACTGAGGTGGAAGGTGAGCGTGAATTGCTGCAGCAGTGACGGCACGGCGCCGGCTTCCAGGTACATGCACACTTGCACCAGGATGAGGTACTTGAACAGGTACTCGGACGCGCTCTTGCGCGGCGGCGGTGTGTCATCCTGATCCTCTGCTGGCAGTAGCGGCGACGTGGGCAGCGAGTCCATGGCCCCGTAGCCAGCTGAGCTGTGTGGGGACGCGGTGGCGGCCATAGGGGGGACGGCGGCAGCGGCAGCGACGGCCACGAAGACGCTGGACGCTCGGAGCTGCTTGGCTTATGACAAGCTTCTGCGACTCACGAATGACCGGCGGGTGGCCGGCGGTCTGATTCCTGCGGGGGGATCCAAAAGGCGGGGGTTGTGGTCCACACAGATGAAACGAGGGAACTGGATTGGTGGAAAACGTTCGGAACCGGTGCTGGCGACAGAGGATTGGCGGGGAGTGGAGCTGGATGAACCAATGAGGCGGACGCAGAGGTGAAGGGCTGATTTCTTCAGGCTGATGTTCGGATTCCTGCACTTCGCTTCAGTATGGCTACGAAAGGGCAGATCTTCAGCCGCCACGATTTCAGCCAATCCGCGCGCGGTAGTTGCGAGCGATACATGCCGAGGGCGGACCGCCTCGCCACCCCTATCCGCGCCTCCACTCGAGCACAGCTACGATTGGTCAGAAGCCACTGCCCAAGTGTCAAGCACTGAGCGTAGTGAGAAAGGGTGCCACGTGATTCGTCTTTCCGCGGCTATCGAGTTTGTCCCAATTCATCTGGTCCGACTCATAAAACGACCGCTCTGATTCCACGATCGCGACACCTTGCGCAGGGGAAGTCGCGTCGTGCCGCTTGTCATGGTGTCTGCAGCCTCCGCCAGCCACGCACTGGCCGTGCGCCTGCGTCGTGCGTGAATCTGCGTGACAGAGCAGGGTGGATACCGCGCTCTCTTAGCAAGGCCGACGGACAGCGAGCTCCTCCCTCCCGGTGCTAGAATGCGAGCAGGCACCGCTCCAGTGGCGTTGGCTCCAGCGGAAGCGAGCTCGATTCGTTGAATTTTCAGAGCGTGAATGTCGCTGTCCTGCTCGCTGTGCTCTTCCGCTCCCCTCTGGTCTGTGCACTGAGGCAGTCGTCTGTCAAGTGTCAGTCGGGGAGGCGCTGACCCGGCTCCATGTGATGCTCGCATCTGGCCGCTTCTGTCGAGACTCGCCCATGCAGGATGCAAGCCAGATGATATTCTCCACACGGAGCTTCTTCTGTTGTCAGACTGGATGGCGGTCAGATGGCGCGAGTTGCAATGCACCAATGTGGCAGGCAGGCTATGTGGCGGTCTGGGCTGAAGTGAATGCAGCAAAGAGAGTTTGCCATGGAGGCTGTCGCAAAGCTGCAAGCCACGCTGTACTTCCAAGCTTGGGGGAGTCTGGCAGCACCGCTACCCGCTTGCATTGGAAGCAGCTACTCCAAGCTGCACGATGCACTTCTTCCAGCAGAATCGCATGCAACAAGTGTGGAAACTGATTTTACAGCGTTTACTTTCTTAATCTACACCCCACAAGACGCTCGCAAGCAGGTAGATAGACCTCATACTCGCGGGTGGCACCAGCGTTGGGTGCTGGCAGTCTCATGGGCGATTTGCATCGACTCTAGCAGTGTTTGGTCGCTTGGGCGGCTTGAGGCTCGCGCTGGCAGGCGTTGGCCATCCGCGCCTGTGCCCGCAGTCGCTGGAACTGGATCCAGTCCTGTGTCTCCAGCTCGTCCTCCGTGTCTTCGCTGTCGTCGTCCTCTTCGTCGTCCACGAGACCGCAGGCGTAGAAGTCCCAGAGTGGGTGTGCGGACGACTGCAGTGGCTGGAGCTGCGCGTCAGAAGTCTCACCCAGCCTCCGCATGGGCACACGCTGGACGACGGTCTTGGCGCTCGCTGACGACATGGCGGGCACTCGTGCTAGCGCTTCTGCTTCTGCTTCTGCTTTTGCTTCTGCTGCTTGCGCTTGCGCTTGAGCTGCGGCTTGGCGACGCTGCCACGGACGCGCACTGCGGGGATAGAGCGGTGGAAGGAAGGCGGAGAATCTGGGAATGCGGCCATTCGGCTGGCACGTCGGCCACACCCACTCGCGTCCCTGTGCGTGGTGGCGAACATCCAGCGAGCGACCAAACAGCCGGCGGAGGAGCCGTCCACTGTGCGGGCGGACGAGCGGATCGCCATCACTGCGCTTCAGAAGGCGATATAGTTGCATGGACCAGGACTGGCAATATGAAGTTTCCAGACTATTCGGGTTGGGACGGTTAGAAAGTACTATTCAGCAATGTCCCACTACTATCCATACAGAGCAGCGTGCCTCTCAGTTGCAAGTTGCCAGCGTCATCCGAACTCCCCACTGCTTATCAGTCCCTAGGGACTTCTCACTAGCCGCTGCCTATTGTCTCTCTCTCTTCGCACAAATACGGGGAAGCCAACTGGAGATACCGGAGTGTGTACCAGAGTAATTACCCTCATGAAGCAGGGACCAACCCCACGAGCAAGGTGAAATTGATTGGAGTGAATGGCAAGTGTGCTGCATCACGCAGTCACTGCGATCATGCACCAACACCTGTTCGGCGGCTTCTCTAGGACAGGGAACGCGTTGCTTACGACACCCTCGGCACCCTCACCGATCGAGGTTGACAGCCCATTGACGGGCGACTCAAGGGGTATTTCCTGTATGTTTGTGTATTTTTAAGAAACGCTGTAGACGCTCATGGGCAATATCCACGCAGATAACAAACTCACACCGAAGGACAACAGCAAGAACTTGCAGCGCTTAGAGGCTTGCCTGTCTCCGACAGCGGTTTGAGACCGGTCGCGTACCCGTGCAATAATACTGCATGCCAGGGGTGGATAGGAAAGCTGCATTGGTTCCATTCGAGTTCCAGTAACAAAATGTAGAATCCTTCTGATACCCGAAATTTTGGAGCGATAGTAATCCAAGCGAACTGTACGCTCGCAGCATACACTCAACCTGCGCGCAAGGTGAGCAAAGCGCAGCGGAGCAGTGTCCGCTCCGTCACCTTTGCTGCGCTCCAACTGGAGCCATGCGCCATGCGAGCAGTCATCCGCGCGAGCCAAGAGAGCGAGAGCAGGGCGAGCGTACGCATCTGGAGTTTGCTCTCTCGTGTGTGGGGGCAGTGAATTTTAGGGGAGGGGGCGTCCACTAGGGCGGACGGCTGTTAGGGTGTTCCCACGAGTTGCCATCACTATGTATTTGTAGCTTTATGCCCCATTACCCACTGACAGCAGTCGAAACTCCTGCCTCAGACTCAAGACAAGTCGTCTACTACAGAGCGCGTGCCACTTTCCCTCGTTCATTTCGCAAGCTCTCCTCTCGATGGAAGACGGACCGCTGTGTGGTGGGAGCGCTCGGCCGAGCAGCGTGCAAGGGAGACATGGATCCCGCCTGCGCAAGACCACAAGTGCTCCGCTCGCTCTAGGCGGACCAAGGACAGGTCGTGGTTCCGATGGGAAGAGCACTACAGCAACAAACCCCGATACGTCTTCTAGGGCTAGGACAGTACTTTAGCAGCTCATGGGAACGTAGGGAGATATCGAGGCGTCAACTACTGACAACCTACACTTTCCCGAGAGTCGGAGTCGTACTACACGAACAGCAGGTTGTAGGCGTCGTCCACCACTACCACAGCGCTCGAGAGACCTTGGTTGCTCCCGCTGTTGCTGCTGTTGCCGGTGCGACGCCTGTTCTTCCCCATCTTCCGCTGCACTCCGTCAAACACGTCGCGCGCGTCCTTGGGGAGCTGCTCGTTGCGTGCAATCGTCCGCATCGGGGCGTCCACGAAGCGCTTATTGTCCAGATCCAACGCCAATGTGATTGGCCGCCGTCCTCCCACATCATTTGTATGCGTACGTGCCTCCTGTTCGTCGTAGAAGAACTGCTCCGTGTCGATCACCCGCGTCCGCTCGGCGCCAGACTCGTCCAGTTGAACCAGTTTCTCCATGTGCTGCTGTGCAGCCCCGTCGTCTCCAACGAGGGCACCTGGGGCCTCTTCATAGTGAAGCTCCGAGTCGCAGAAGCTGCAGCGCCGTCCGCCATTGTACTCGATCTTCCCGCAGCGCAGGCAGTTGATGATCAGCGCGTTGTTCAGCAGAGCCATCTTCTTGTTCTTGCCGCCCGCGTGGCTCTTGCCACGACTCGGTTTTAGGCGGGAGTTGACGGCTGTAGGGCGAGGCACCAGACCCTCTGTGCTAGCTGCAGCCGCTGTTTTGCCTCGTGTGGCCGGCCGCGTCGACGAGAAGAGTCGCTCGCTGATGGTCTCTGCGCGTCCGGCAGGGATCCCCAGCAGCTCAATGAGGTAACTGGCCACCTCGTCCTTGGAGCTAAAGCTGCTGGTGATGTAGGACGCGATCTCGTCTACCTCCGCGAAGCCGAGCGCGCTCACCAGCTCCGTTCGCAGCCATGCCGCCGTCTCCGCATCCGCCTGCATCCTGCTTCTACTTTGGGCCTCTTCCGTTTTGCCTTCCCTCCAGTGACGCAGAAAGCCAACTGACATTCAGCCAACCAAATCATGGGAGAATATCGGTTTTCGACCAATGGGGTCGCTTGACGAGGCGGCCACCACCTTGAGGCACTGCAAGCATACAAAGCTTCATAGTGAATGGAGCCTCCATGTCCTTCTTGTTGGCAGACAGCGAGTATGCGAGCAGCAGCGAGAGCGAGAGCGAGAGCGGCGCGGAGGGCGGTGTCCCGGCCGCGGACGTGGCGCTAGAGACGTCGGAGCACGCTACTGCGACCCGCAAGACCCCTGCGGAGCTGCTGCCGTCAGCGGACAGCGCGTTGTCCAGCGTGTCGGCGGCCACCGCGTCCTTCCTGCCGCCCAAGCACGGCGTCGGCGTGGTGCAGCCCGCTGTGGAAAGCTTCGACTTGTTGGCGAAGCAGGAGGCGCAGCATCGCAAGCAGAGAGAGGACGAGCGCCACACAGAGGAGGAAAAGCAGCACCCGGAGCCCGCGGAGACGACGCGCAAGCGCCCACTGCCCGAGACGTCGTCGACCAAGCGTGGGAAGCCGGAAGCCAAGGAGCGCGTCAAGGCGCAGCGGACGAAGGGCCAGGCGGGCATTGGCTCGGACTTTCGCGCCTGGAAGTCCGAGACGGAGATGGCTCTGCGCCAGCAGTTTGATTGATAGACCAAGACACCCGCATTCACATATCCAAACCGAGCTCTTCGTCTGGAATAGATCCCACGCGACGGTTGGTGCGCACCGCGATCTTTTGTGAAAGACGTGAAAGGCGAAGGTGACCGGGTCTGTGGCATTTCGCGTTTAGCTTGGGAGAGCAGAGAACAGAGAGAGAGAGAAGGAGACGCTCCGCAGCAGCATGGAATCCTTCTTCTCACGCCTGGGCAGTCTGGTGCTGGGGGAGCCCGAGGAAGAGTCGGAAGAGCAGCAGCAAGCACGACGTCGCGAGCGCGCCAAGCGCCAACTGCAGGCCAAAAGCCAACGCGGCGTAATCCTGGAAGACCTGGAGAGCGCCGTGCGTGGGCTGCAAGTCTATCTGGACGCCAAGAAAGGTGGCAAAGCGAACGCCACGGGTCAAAGGGACGAGGGCACAACCAACATGCAGGCAGCCATGATGGCCAGCACGGATGACTCGCGCGAACTGCTGCTGAACGACGAGCAGGCGGTCGTGAATCTGCTGTGTATGCAGCTGGAGCGCTGCTTCTCTCACGGCTTGCGGCCGCTGGAAGGCGATTCGTCCGGCGCTGGAGCCACCGTCAAGTTCTTTGGCGTCGTGAAGTGGACCTGTACACGCGTGGAAGCCATCCGCCAGAAGCAGATGCTGGACGCCATGCAGCGCGCTTCTGTTTCTGCTTCTGCTTCTGCTTCCGGTTCCTCTCGCACGATGGCTACAATGTCCGGTACCAAGGTCTGTGAGGTGGTGACATCCAGTGTGGAAGCGGAGCTGCCTCGCCACATCCGTGGACTTCTAGCTGCTGTCCGCTCCGCCAGCAGCTTGACTCACGTCCGCTCGGACGAAGGTAAAGCGCGCGCTTTTGTGCGCCAAGCGCTCAACACGCACGTGTTGCAGTCCAGTCTCAGTATGGTGCTCTCGGAAACGAACTTGGACCTGCTGGCGTCCTATTACAGCGATCTGGCGCTCTTTCGACAGCGCGACGAGGTCAAGATGTTCCTGAGTCTACTTTCCGGTCTGGACAACCTACGCTTCGCCTTCCTCATCGACGACCCGCGACTGGATCTGGAGCCTGACACGCTGCCGTTTTCACGGCCACTGCCACGTCCCAAGGCCAAGAAGATCACGAAGCGAGCACCAGCCTTGATTGACCCAGAAGACATGGTTGGCGGGCGAGTGCGATTATGTCAGGAGGACGAGGAAGCGTCACTCCTGGCCGACAAATTGGTGGCGCACCATGAACTTCGTCTGGCCTTCGATACCAAGAAAGGCGGTAATCCGCTCTCGGACACGCTACGACAGGCGGCGCAGACACAGCGCCTGGAGGACGCAGCGGTGGCTGTACTGCGCTTCCTGGAGTTGGGATATCCCGAGTACGACGTGTTCGGCAGTGAACTGCTGGACGTGCTGTGCAACCCATTCTTGAGCGGCATGGCACGCTTTGAGACGGCGCTGGGACTGCCAGACGTGGTGGAATCTTGTCTGTGCTACTTGTACGAGCATGTGGACACCCCGGGACTCTTACAGTCGCATTTGCAGGCAGAACACGTCATGGAACTACGTGACGCCGTGGAGGAACTGGGCGGTTTCCATCGTCGGATGGCGGTGGATCCCCATGAAGTGGTGGCCATCTTGCTGCAGTACCTCTGGGAACTGCCAGACCCGCTCTTGACGGAGGAGCGGGTGGATCGCTTCTTGGCTTGTGCTGGCGGTGCTGGAAGTGGTCTCACGGACGACGAATGCATGGCGCTGCTACAAGTGCTGGTGGACGACTTGCCATGGAGCTCCAAGCCGCTATTGGAGCGGCTGTGTCACTGGGTAGCCACAGCACTCCAACCACGTCATGCCCAGAAGAACGGACTCACACTCTACGCTGTCGCCAATTGTCTTGCACCGTTGCTCATGCGTGGGCGTCACAGCGAGCGCTTCCGCGAGTTCGAGGACGCCAGTCTGCGCAAATACCCCGTGGGTTTCCAGCACCGCGCGACCGTGCGTTCTCGACTGCTACCGGACGAGTTCGAGAGTGACTGGTATTTGGGCAACGATTCTCGTTCAGTGCGCCACAACACTCGGGACGCTCAAGAAGCTGTGCAAGTCGTGGCGCTGCTGCTGCGAGAGCAGGCAACGCTGCTGAGCGCCTTCCGACAGGAGCTGGGCGAGCGTCGAATCAAACTACGTGAAAAGGTGCGATATCTCGAGACATTGCGCTTCAGGATGGAGGAGCCATTGGACATGGCAAAACCCACACACGTGGCGCTGCTCAAGCGGCTGTGGGACGCTCTGCTACCTCCGGAAGACGCTGCACAAGACGAGGATGTGGCGCTGCTAGGGGACAACGCAGTGGTGGATGTGGACGCACTGCTGCGTTCTCCGCGCTGGCAACGCAGCGGTTTTCACACGGACAACCCGCTGGGGGGCTTCCGTGGTGGAGGGCTGCTGGCGCTCGAATGCCTCGTGTTCTTTGTGGAGGAATACCCGGCCAAAGCTCGCGATATGATGACTCGGAACGCCGTGGCGGGCGGGAAGAGATACCCCTTCCCTGTGGCCAGCATCAACGTCATGCGCATGCTCATGCATCTACTCATGTTGGACGAGACGCCCGATGTGTGTACCAAGCTGGTGTTGCACGCTGTCGATGCTGGGGAGGTCGAGACGAGTGGAGAGACGCCTGCAGTGGTGCTCAAGCTGCGGATCGCTGAGCGAGTGAGCCGCACGCCCTTCTGGAGCGTGTTTGACGACGCGCAAGCCTTTGTGAAGCTGCATGCGATGGCCTTCATGCTGCTGGATCTCCATTGGGTGCACTCAGGCGCTACTCAGATGGGGTTCCAACCTGTGCTGGATGCTACGCGCCGTCAAATGGGCTGGCTGCTGGAGCAAGCGCCATTATCAGTGGAGGACATGTGGACCAAGTGGATGGAAGTTCGGGAGCTAGACGCCGCCAAGTTCGCAGGCTCCAGTGTGTTGAGCAGTGGAGCCACATCGCCTACGTCGTCTTCGTCGTCGGCCCAGGAGATGACAGAGCAAGTGGCCCGTCACATGACGCAGAAGCGAGAGACGGAGAGGCTGGAAGCACAAATCACGCCGCCGGCTGCGGGTTGAGCGACACATTGAGCGCTGGAAAAGACGACAGACAGGCTTGAGTTCTTTCGTGACATTGGGATGTACATGTACAGCCGCCAGCGAGTGCTTCTACTACTTTACTGTCCTCGCTTGTCCTCCTCGTGAGTCTGTAGCTCTGGCCACTAGTCTAAGGCTTCGTGGGTAGTGCCGTGTCCGGGTGCTGCATGAAAATAGACTTGCCGTCTCGCGAGACGCTCTTGCTGCCGCCCTGGTGGCGATCGCAGCAACCGCCGCCATTACGTGCCTGCCAGAAGCAGAGGTACGAGTAGAGGTTGCACTTGGTAGGCACGTGGTCCACGACGTAGTGGAAGGCGTCGTCACCGTCGCCCTCTTGGAACGGGTAGTCGGTCCATTCGAACTTGCTCAGTCGTGGGTTGTTGTCACGCTGGCCGATCATGTGGTTGCACGTGTTGAGGTAGATGTACGGCCGGTGTGACTCGGAGTGCACTTTCCAGTCCGTGTAGCTCACGTCGGCGTGGTAGTGGTGCATGAGCGAGAACCACGAGCCCACGTCGCGCTTCTCGCCTTGCGCCCACTGCTGCGCGCCGCTGTGGTCCTGCGTGCGGATGGAAGCCCAGGGAGCGGTCGAACTGGCCTCCAGGTCCACGTTCCTGTGCACGTGAACAGTCAGAGTCGAGAGTCTACAGTGTTAGTGTTGTGTGTGAAGGATGCTAGGAGAGGAGAGTGAAGGAGAGACGTACGTGAACTCCATGTAGTTGATGTCGGCCGTGCGCTTGTAGGTGCGGCGGTTGAAGGTGCGGTAGCAGATAGTGGCCACCGTGTTCTCGATCTCCTCCTGCACGCGGTTGTAGCACGACTCGCCGGCAAAGACGATGCAGAGCTTACAGGCCAGACCTCCCGAGAGCTCGTTGCGCTCGAAGCGGAAGAAAATCTTGACCAGCTCGTTACGGTTCTTGATGTCCACGTCGGGCTGCACGAAGATGGGGAGGCAGCGCCGCAGCCAAGCCACCTCTGCGTCCGTGGCGCTCGAGCCATAGTGCGTCGAGCCACGTACCAGCGCCGTGTTGGTCGCCATCTCGGTTGGCGCTTGCGCCTGAGGCTGTGCAGCACTCTCGCAGCCGTGGGCGGGTACGAGCGGGTTAGGAAGTGCGCTGCTCATCCGTTTCCTAGCGGCGGCAGGAGGCTGGGGACAGGCGAATAAAGGCTAGAGAGTCGATCAGCCAAGCGTGGTGTCGGCTCGAATTTAAGGCTCGGAGATGCGTCTGGAGGCCAGAGAAGCGGGGGGTTGTGAAGGAGGATCTGGAGAGTGGCTGTGGGGAGAGGCAGAGGCAGATGCGGCAGATTCAGCGGCAGCTTGGAGCTTGGAGCCTGGAGCTTGGCAGTGGTGGCAATGCTCAGATTCCCGAGACGCGAGACTCCCCTTGTGCTCTTGTGCTGGGCTGTTCCAGTGGATTCAGTACTCCTGAATCAGCAGTCCGACACACACTAGCGCCACAGACAGCCTTGCAAGCCGCCACGTAAGTAGGGTAGGGAATGCACAGCGACCCGACGACAACAGGCGGTTCGCTGGCTCTTTGGGCGTTTGCAACTGCCAGTCGGTGACGAGGAGTGTGCAATTGGTGACAGTCGACTGGAACTGTTCGCGGGAATGGCTACACCAGGTGCGGTACTGGTATCTTCTTCACTTACTCTCTCTCTCTCTCATTGACGAGTCACTCCCGCCTTCTCTTTGACTGCTGCACTTGCGAGTCGCGCCCCAGTTTCTCACGAGCTTAGGCTTCTAGTGGACCTGGAAGGTGAGGAAGGAATCTCCTGGTGCGTCTCTGCCGGTGCAAATGACTGCAGCGTGACGACAACACATACTTTTTCCAGCGTCCCCCTCCGCTAAATACTCTCCTTCGTCCCGACGCCAGACAAATGTGACCTTCACTGCTGCAACGGCACAATCACAGCCACTCAATGGTTCCCAGGCATCAGCGCTTCGCCCGGCTCGGCCGCCGCAGCTCCTCCTGCAGCCGTGGAGAGTTGCAGCTCCTCCGTCAAGTGACTCGTGTGGAAGCTCAGCACCACAAACATCCACACGTGCACTAGCACGACGTAACACAGCAGTCCCAGTCGTGCAAATGGCGCTTGAAGGAACACCCGACCGAGAAACAGCAGCCAGCGGTCCAGCACGTCCAGCGCCGTCCGCACACGACGACTGCGCTCCACCACAGGCGCCACACGCGAGATCATGTGCGCCATGCGGTTGGGTCGCGAGCGCATGCCCACTCCACCAGGCTTCCCGACCGCGGTAGCCATCTCCATGTCGTCATCAATGCCACCATTCCGCTCCATCCGCGCCAATTTGTCCTCCGCTGTCTGCGCTCGGTGTTGAGCGTCCTGCAGTCGCACCTCCAAGGTGGTGACGCGACTACGTAGAGCATCCAGACTCTCCTGCTTCTCAATCACGCGGTTGGTGAGTCTTTGAATACGTGCCTCGCTCTCAACCGCCGCGGACGTGTTGCTGTGCGTCGAAAGCTGCTGCAGCTGCTCCTTGAGCTGCTCGTTCTCCTGGGTCGCCAATAGAAGTTGTCGCGACGCACTCTCCTGCGCAGTGCCCAGCGCCTGCTTCAGACGACCCACCTCTTCTGTCAGCGTCATGATCTCTTGCTTCTGGACCTCATTCTTCTGAATCACGTCGTGGAGTGACTTCTTCGTCAGCACCAGCGTCTGCTGCACTTTGCGATAGTCCTCACTCACAGTCGCAAAGCTGGTGGTAGAGGTAAACACCCCCGTAGCGGAAGCAGAGCCACCGCTTTCAGACCGCGCTCGAACTAAAGAACTAGCTTGCGATGCTGCCGCCTGCTCCTTGGCCCGGGTCAGCTCGCGTTCCAGCCTCGCCACGTTGTTCACCAGCTCCGTGTTGGTGTTCTCTAGCTGCGACTGACGCGCAAACATGGTTCGCTTCGCCTCAGTGTGCTCGCGCTTGACAGTGTTAAGCGCTGTCAGTGTGTCCTGCAGCTCTGAACGTAGCGACTCGATGAGCTGCTCCGACTCGTTGCTGGCTGACGCCGCGCTCGTCCACAGACTGTCCTTGGACTCCACAGCCTTGGCTAGTTCAGCCCGCAGCTCAGCGAGCTGGGTTTCATGCCGTGTTCTGGCTTCTGTGAGTGCCGCGATGTCCGCAGTCATGGAACGTACTTGTGCGTCTTTTAGCTCCAGTGCCTGGACGAAGTTGCGCTCGTCCGAGTCCTTGTCCTGCTGCAGCAGCGACATCTACCAACGGACAACGTTCACAGCGTCAGCACATCTGGAATATCTACTTGAGGCAGCACTGACATCTCGAACACACCTCATGCTGTACTTGCGCTATCTTGTCCTTGCATTCCGCCTCCAGCGCGTCCAGCTCCTCCTCGCAGACCTGCAAGCTCTTCTGCGCGCTGCCCAGCTGCTTGTCCCTGGCGCGTAACTCCGCCTTGGCACGCGCCAGCTCCTTGCGCAGACGAGCACATTCCTCTTCTGTTGGAAGCGTCTGCGCTCCGCTGCTGCTGCCAGGCGCACTCGGCGGTCTGTCGCCGCGGCCTGAGGACACGTTATCTAGCTGCGAGGACAGTGCACTTACAAAGCCCGCTAGCTTATTCCCCGACCCGGAGAGCGGCGGCGAGTTGCTCTTTACTGGAGACGTAGCATCATCCGCAGTCTGCCATCAGAAGAGTTACGAGCATTGCAGTGTGTTAGTAGGCCCACTCCCGCTGCCTCAAGACGTCCGAGAACACCAGAAAGCTGCTTACGTTCACTCGCGAGGACTCTTTGACAGGACTTGGCGCCAACTCAGCGCCTTCCGTTGCGTCACCCTCCGCAGCGCTTTCAGCTTTCTCGCCCACGCGCATCTTCACGAGCGGCAAGAGCTCCGGGCTCTCTTCCTCCTCCGCTCCTACAGCAAGTGGCGAAGCGACCACAGTGTGAGGACGCCAAGTCGGAAAACAGCAGTGTTGTGTCGAGCGACACGCGTACCAGCGAGTGTGAGCGCCGCCTGCTGGTCCACGGACTCCAGCAGCGTGCCCGCCATCTCCAGCGAGCTGCTGACCCAGTTCATTGTCGCCTGTCCGCGCTGCGAGTCGCCGCCAGCGTCCTCGTCACCGCCAGCTCGTCCTCGTCGGGCTCTCAATCTTTCGCTTCTGCTTCTCCAAGCATCAACTATCGGGGACTCAGAAAGGAGAACGGACAAACGCAGATCTGATTCTAGCGACAAAACTCCAGGCTCTTCATGTGCGAGCTGAGTACGCGCGGCAAGCGTCTACTGCTCGGCCGCGACGGCTGTGGCTGCGTCGGGGCCCGTGTCCGCGCCTGCGTCTGCGTCGGATGCTTGTGTGGAGGCGGGGGGTTCAGCCGCGACGGCGGCGTGCTCCTGCGCGAGCTGGAAGAGGAAGATGGAGGCCTCGTAGGCCAGCTGACGGTCCTGCGCCGTGCGTGCGATCACGAGCCGCTCAAAGGTCTGCTGCAGTTCAACAAGTCGGTGGTTGGTGAACTTGTGGCGGATGCTAGCTCGCGAAGCCTCGTCCAGACGCTGGAATGAGTAGCTAGAGTAGTCCTCCAGCGCCTTGAGCTGGCGCGCCGTGATGCGCACACCCTGGGCCGCGTCGGGAGACATCTCCTGCAGCGCTGCCTCCACAGACTGCAGCACTTCATCCAGCGCCATCTCAAAGAACTCCTGCCGGACCACACGCAGAGATGAAACAACTGTCAGTGCATACTCGGCGAATGCAGGCTGTACCTGCACGGCGCAACTCGCCTTGAGCTCGTCGCCGTCCATCTTCTCCAGCAGCTCAAAGGCGCCACCTTCGCTACTGAAAGCGAAGGACCCAGCCAACGGGTTCTCGTCGTCGTCGTCATCTAGCTCGCTCAGGAATACCATGCTCTCGTCCAGGAGCATCTCAATGTCGAGTATAGCCTCCTGTAGCTCTGGTTCGTTAGCGTGTGCCGCTGCCTCCGCCTCCGCCTGCAGCTCGTACTGCTTGATCACCTGCTCGATCTGCACGCGCTTGGCCGTCTCGAGCCGCTCAGTCTCCTGGTATACAGCAGCAGACACAACAACGCGCCACTCCTTTATGCACTCGCCGAGACAAGTCATGTAGCGTGTGGATTGCGTGCTTTGGCGCACCTCCTCGTCCGGGTCGAGGTTCAGCGCCGCGTGCTGCGGCGGGAACGCGAACTCGGCCGCTACCTGGCCGCAGAATGGACCATTCAGGCTGCTGCAGCTGGAACCAGCGCTCGACGTCACTGCCGCTGTGCCCGAGGCTCTACCCACGGCCAGCAGCGAGCACACGCAGGCGAGCGCGGCCTTCATCGACGGCGACACGAGGCGCATATTCGGCGCTGCGGTCGAAAGTGGCAGCGGCGCCTCCGAACTGCACTACAGCATGAACCTTCTATCCTGACTTCTCGTCCATGGGTCGACGCGGCGATCTCGTCCTGACCAAACTGCCCTCAACCCATCATTCTGGGTATGTCCTGCTTTCCATATGCCGATCGGAAGGTCCGGGCAGGCTCGGGTGCCAAACGGAGCTCCAGCCATCAATCCCCAGGCCGAGTCGAGCAAGGAAGAGGAAGACATGCGTGTGCTGCTAGCGACTCCGCGCGCCGTGACGCGCCAGGCCGTGAGCGCCGCCTCGTGCTGGGTCCGCGCCGCCTCGACGGCGGAAGCCACTGCGCGCTCGCCCACGGCGCTGGGCCTTGTGCCGCGCACGTCCGGGCTCCCGCAGGTTCGTGTGGCTGGCGTATCTGCGTTGCTGTCTCTGCAGGGGAAAGCAGTGCTGCTGCGCGCACTGGGGCAATGCTAACGCAGGGGAGTGTGTGGCTACCTTGTGCCACGCTGTTTGCTGCTCTATAGCCGCAAGTAGACATCAAGTCGGCCGTGGAGCAGTGCAAGCAGCAGAAGATGCTCAAGTTCGACGAGACGGTGGACCTGGCCATCCAGCTGGGTGTGGACCCGCGCAAGCCGAACCAGAGCGTGCGTGGCGTGGTGAGTTTGCCACATGGCACGGGCAAGACCGTTCGTGTGGCGGTGTTCGCGCGCGGCCCTAAGGCGGAGGAGGCCAAGGCTGCTGGCGCCACCATCGTGGGCGCCGAGGACCTGGTGGAGCTGGTGCAGAGCGGCAACCTGGACTTTGACCGCTGCATCGCCACGCCGGATGTGATGCCGTTGGTGGGCCGCGTGGCTCGCATCCTGGGCCCGCGCGGCCTGATGCCCAACCCCAAGCTGGGCACGGTGACGCAGGAAGTGGGCGACGCTATCACGGCGGCCCGCGGGGGCCAGGTGGAGTTCCGCGCCGAGAAGAAGGGCATTATCCACGCTGGCGTGGGCAAGGTCAGCTTCACGGAGGAAGCTCTGCTGGAGAACGTACGCGCCTTCATGGTGGCGCTCAGCGACGCCAAGCCCGAGGGCGCCAAGGGCAAGTACATCAAGGTGCGACTTTGCTCTCTGGCTCTGCGGACGACAGTTTATGCAGGAGTTAGCTGGCTGTTGGGGATTGTTGCTCATGCTAGTGTTGGTGTTGGATGCATGTGCGACTAGGCTGCCCACCTGAGCTCGACGATGGGTCCGAGCTACAACCTGGACATCAAGTACATCGACCCGTCCTCGGCTTTCTTCATGCGCTTCGACTAGACCGATGGCTGCATTGTGGACCCCGGAGCAACTGGCTGGCCGTTGGCCCTCGATGCAGAGGAAGAGAAGGCAACATAGCACTAAAAGCGAGAGCAGGCCCGGCCGAAGAATCACGAGCAAACGCGCCCCATATGCCCCATTTCGTAGCATGTCACGGGGCTGCTGCCCCTGAGCCCCATGGTGAAAGTGTGCCGAAGTAGCCACTCTTGGTTCGCCTCGATATCTCCCGAAGTTGCTCGAGATACCAAAGCACTGTCCTGGTCCTAGACAACGTATCACTCCTTATTTCGCACAGATGTGTGTGTGAGCAAGCTCACTCGCAACGAACAACCGCGGAGTGGACATCTCCGGACACCCGGACTCCAGGAGACCGAGTGAGCAGGTGTTCGTTCTTCGGGCGGATGCTGCGCGCGGGATTCACGTCGCGGTCGAGCGTCAGGCTGCAGCGCGAGCACGAGAAAGACCTACTCGCTGGCGATGTTGAGGTTGATCCTCCCGCAGCACGAGTATGCTTTCGTCGCGTAGTGCTCTTCGCAATGGAGCCACGACTTGTCCTTGATCCGCCTCGAGCGAGCGGAAGACTCGTGGTCTTGAGCAGTCGGAATCTATGACAGCATTGCATCCAAAACTGGGTGGTCCAAAACTGTTTTTTTGTTGTTTTTGTATCACGAGTAGCTGATAGACTAGATCCCACATGATGGTTGACCAATCCTAGCGTTGATATCGGTGAATATTGGAGGGTGATATTCAAAAATAGATCTGGCACCTCGTGGGAATTAGTGGTAGATTGATATCAGCCAAGCAGTGCGCATTTCGTTGGGCACAGCTTCCCGTTTTTCGGCCCGACTAGTTGGGTGCTGCTTGTTGACTTGGCGTTTGCATTGAACAGGGAGACGCAATGCAGCTAGTATTACCTTTATAGCTTTGTTTTAGATTGTGTGTCATTTTACAGAGAAATAAGTTGTAGATACTAAAGAAATATCACCACAAAACCAGTCTGGGTTGTACATCGCTCACCTGCAAGGTACATCAACAGATCATTTTCTATAATAATGTCTGTTCAAATTGTGTCAATTGCCCCAATCCACAAAATACCGATCAGTTGCCTGAAAAATAACCCTTAGGACAATCTTTGCTTTTCTGATTCACAAAGAATATTCATAGAGATCTAAAGTACACTGGACGCCAAAACAATAGCATAACCCGAAAAATCGCAATGTCTCAGTCAATTTGGGATATCTCGGTTATGACCTTTGGATATGTCGCTCCTGAGAAGTAGGCACACACAGGGTATGTACGATTTTTGCGCTGGGTTTTGAGATCGGAGGGTTACATTTTTTCGGGTCAATGGCCGGTCTGGTTTGGCCTCGGGTCTGGCACCAAATATTACGATCGAATTTCCTGGCAGTAATATGTCATTGGAATTTTCTGATCCCAAAATCAGACTCGTAAGAAAAAGACAATTTATTGAAGCCCAGGAGAACAACGCTAAAACCATCCTTTTAGTAAAACAGCGAATTTAGCACATCTCCCTGCTGCTTTAACGAAAATGTCTCTAATTGCTCACGCATTCAAAGGCTATAAAATCCGATTTGTCTCATCATCATAGGCTTTAAAAGCATATTAGTGCGTCGGCAGATGCAGCAAGTCAACCCAAATGTCCCAGTAAACGCCACTTTGATTGGAGTCCACGAAACGAGTGTCCTAATTAGTCGGACGACCTCCGACCACGAGCTAGAAATTGTCCCGTACCGAATGATGTAATCACGTGTAATTACCAACTACGGTCTGCCGTTAGCGCATCAGGCCGATGAGATATCCCAAAATCTTGATTTGATCCAGAAATCTGGAGCACGTTTAGTCCTGCCGGTAGACATCCATTTGCTATTTATCTCCGCCATTGCAATGGGGACGCCTGAGCCAGAGCCAACCGAGTACCAGTCCACCATGCTGTGGAATGGGCTCCAGTATACGAAGGCCTACGAATCAAAGCGAAAGACAAGATATCGCTGCAGCTTCTACCGGCGGGGATGCAGAGCCAGCATCGACATCATGGCGGACGAGTAAAAAATTGACAACAATGAACCCCATACCTGCGGATTCAACACCACAAGCAACTCGCAAGATGCTTCTTGCGAGGGCGACAACGACCATCCGACGGGATTTGAAGACGTGAGACAGCTAATGGCTCAAGAGGTCGATATCCTCGCGCCGACTCAAGTTTCAGCTCTTCCGGCGCAAATTTAGAAGCTGATTCGAGAGCAGTTCACTCAAAACGGGCTGGTGCACGGCTTGACACGCGAGCAAGTAATCCGACGCGTATATCGCACCAGCAATCGA
>JAADYK010000091.1:0-41252 GCA_023338225.1 Halophytophthora batemanensis
GAAGAAACAAAAGAAGGTAGGAAAATTGGAATACTCTCGTCAAAGGGGTCAATTTGACCCCTTTTGTGGCCCATTTTCTCGCAGCTTTTGAAATCACTGCAAAAAGGGTCAAATTGACCCCTCTGATCGCGAAAGGGTTAAAACGACCCCTGAGCTCCGAAGTCTACTTTACGGGACCCCATAAGCGC
Organism: Halophytophthora batemanensis; assembly: GCA_023338225.1. Lineage (NCBI taxonomy): Eukaryota > Oomycota > Peronosporomycetes > Peronosporales > Peronosporaceae > Halophytophthora > Halophytophthora batemanensis. The sequence continues at coordinate 189 of JAADYK010000091.1, forward strand.
GACCACACAGCTTTGTTATGCTGTATATTTTGGACTACTCCTGGGCCTAGAAGACATACTGTTTTTTGTTACGTGTGACGAGCTTAAATGGCAGGATCTGATTAGCTACTCGAGACCCAGCCCTAGATAAACATCTTTATGTCAATATAGGGCTGGGGTGACGCGCCATCGTGACACGCCCACCAAATATCCATGTGTCCCACACAAAATGGAAGTCTCCGCCAAAGGATGGCTACTTTAGTAAAATCTACAAAAGGGAAACAAACACGACCAAACAAATATCTTGGATTCAGTATAGGTTCAACCGGCCAAGTCTGATTCGGAGAGCAGGAACCTCGATCTGGAAGTGGGAAGTGAACTCGAAGGCGGACGTCCCTGTCGTCGTCGCCTCTAGCTGGTGGCATGCAGGCGCTATTTGCCTGGCCTCTTCTGCCTGGCCTCTTCTGCCTGGCCTCTTATCTTCCCAAAGCTGCAGTAGCGTTCATTATCCAAGTGCACGACTCAAGAAACATCGAAAAACGCCATGCATGTGGAGACCTTGAGGCAAGACTTCCGCACGGGTGCCTACCACTCAATCACATCGCCACTGCCGAAGTGGAGCACCTGCAGTGGGTCCCCCAGCTTCGCGTTGGCGATCAAACGCGCCATGCCGTGCACAATGTCCTCCGGGTCCGTCACACCCGAGTCCTCGAACCCAGAGTGCAACAGCAGACACCCCACTTTGTGTGGCAGCAAGTCTACCGACAGACTCTTGGTGAACATGTGCAGCGCGCTCTTGGACGCTCGGAAGCCGTAGGCGCCTCCCGACGTGTTCTCCGAGATGCTGCCCATGCGCGACGTGATCTGCGCCACGAACGCGCAGCCGTGCTCCTTGACAGCCAGTTGGAAGTTCCGTAGCAGCGCACGTGTGAGCAGGAAAGGCCCCAGCGCGTTCACCTGGAACTGGCGCACGCAGTCTTCTGGCGTGGTGGCGTTCATGAAGTGGTTCTCGACGATGCCGGCGTTGTTGATGAGCAGGTCGACACTTACACCCTCCAACTCCTTAGCGAGAGCATCAACGGATTGCTTCGACCCCGGATCCAGCGGCACCACCTTCGACGGCTGCAAAAGCCTCAGAAGTAATATCTACGCAGCGGCAGCATGGAACACAAGACGCACGTGACGGTCCATCAGCCGCTACCGCAGCCAGTGCAAGGTGGTCAAAGCAAGAACTCCTACCTTGTCGACTTTGCTTGGAGTCTGCGGCGCGGCGATGACGTTCCAGCCTTCCCTTATGTAATAGCCCACGAACGCCAGCCCAGTATCACTATCAGCCCCAGTGATCACCACTGTTCGCTTGGACCCGTCTGCAGTGGGCATCCCCAGCGACATTCGAGCCACAGGTCGATGCGGACACAACGCTACCGCCGCACTTCGGTCCACTCGTCGGCGCTGGGTTCCCTGTGGAAGCTTCGGGAACGACACGAGCTCATCTACTGCCGTCTGCTGTCTGTCTTGGGAGCTGCCGTCAGCTACCTCCTGTTCGTGCCGCTCACCGCGGAAACGGATGCCGTGGCGTGCCTGGAAGTGCGTCAGCCAGCCTACAGACAGTGCCATCTTGGGCGCGTCTGGCAGCGACTCCAGGATCTGGCGCGCCTTCTGCTGCAGTAGCTTGCGTGAGAGCCGCACCTCCTGCTGCTTGCACGTCTCCACGAAGCGTTGCAGCGCGCTCTCGAGCTCGGGACAGGTCACGCCGTGGCCGCGCTTGGTGATGCCGCGCCGCTGCTTCTCCTCGATGTCCTCGGCGGCGTGCAGCACGCTGTTGATGGTGCTGGCGGACGGCACGCCCTGGAGGTTGAAGGCTTCGTGGGCCCAGCGCGCTAGCTTGCGCGTGGACAGTGTCGGGCAGCGCCGGTGCTTGAGCACCAGCGCGTACTTCTGCTCGATCGTCATCCACTTCACCATGATCGCTTCTCACTTCAGGAGCCAACACTGTGGATAGTTCTGTGCAGACAGTGCACGTGTTGGCAGCTGAGATTGTTGTACGCGCTCAATTTGTCTAGACTGCCATGAACAGCTCACGTTCTAGCAGCAACAGCCTTTGAAAGTGCTCGGTTTGGCTGGCTACCATGCGGTGGTTCCAAAATGGCTTCATGACGTGCTCGGCGTCATTCGGTCACTGTCTGCGCGTTGCTGTAAGCTTCAGCTCTGTATTGAGGCACCAGTCATGGATATTGACGGCTGAAACGCGCAAGGCAATCTGCAGAACTCTGTATTGTTGCTGCTTGATCTCCCACTACTCGCAGCGAGAAGGTCTTGCTTGTATTCGGCGCCGATGCTACAAACGACTATGCGTCGAGCCTCCCAGACAGGAGAGCAGCGCCAGAAGCAGCCGCACATGCCGTCGTCGACTTGGTTTACCACGGGAGGACGTCGCCCTCCTTGAAGTGGTAGAGCTTGAGCTCGTCGTCCACCTTGGCGCGCTCGATGATGCGCACCATGCAGGCCACGCTCTCCTCGGGCTCCACGACGCCCGTGAAGTTGACAATGCCCGTGTTCACGAAGCCCGGGTGCAGCAGCAGACAGCCGATCTTCTCCGGTAGCAGGTCCAGTCGCAGGCTCTGCGTGACCATGTTGAGCGCAGCTTTGGACGCGCGGTAGCCGTAACGGCCACCTGAGCCGTTGTCCGCGATGCTGCCCATACGCGACGTGATCTGCGCCACAAAGGCCTCGCCGTGCGCACTCACAGCCAGCTTTAGGTTGGGCAGGAGGGCACGTGCCATAAACAGCGGGCCCACGGTGTTCACCTCGAACTGGCGCAGCATGTCCTCCTTCGTGGTCACTTCCAGCCCACCGCCGATAGAGATGCCGGCATTATTGATCAGCAGGTCCACGGGCTCGCCCTCCAGCGCCTTGGCGGCCGCCAGGATGGACGCTTCGTCGCCAGTGTCCAGCGCCAGCAGCTTGTACGGCGACAGCTTCTTCAGCTACACCAATACAACGCACATGTCAGCTCAGGGAAGCGTCTTGCACGAACAGCAGCGCAATTGGCGCCAACGACACGTACATCCTCAGCGGCGTCGACGTTGCGCGCCGTGGCGATGACGTTCCAGCCCTGGGCCGTGTAGTGCTTGGCGAAGGCGAAGCCGATGCCGCGGTTGGCGCCCGTAATCAGCACAGTCTTCTTGCTCGTGGAGGCCATGCTTCGCTTCGAGGGCGGCTGGATCTGCTGCTGCACTGGCCGAGGCTTGCGCGGAGACAGGAGGGTCTTGAAATGGCAACCAAGAGCGAAAGCGAGCCACAGAGGTTGCGTTGATGCGCATGAGACACGTATTCCAAGCGAACCATGCTACTACCACAAATGTTGATGCCGAATGTACACAGTCTTCCACAACGCGAGAAACTGGTGCAGTATCGGTATACCGGTGGTATACCGCTGACGACGCCAGCCGTGCTTCCACGCAAGCCAAGGCGAATCCAAGTGGCATCCTGGAGCGCAAAGTGCTGGTCGTCTGGAGCTCTACGCACGCGTGGGGGGGCTACGAAGCGCACTTACTGTCCCTCAAATCTACCAGTGTGCGCGCATGATGCGGACTGGGAGCTTCCTGCTGCTTATGGCGGCTGTGGCCGGCTGCGCGGCCCCGTGGAGCGCCGGGGTGCGCGCGGAGACAGCCACGTTCTGCGTCAAGTGGCGCGCGACGGCGGGCTGCGATCCGCACGGCGTGCGGGAACCGCAGAACGACGCCGCGTGCTCTCAGCGCATAGCGTCAGGGCTCTCCGGCTTCTGCGAGTGTGAGGGCCGCCGCCGTGTGCGTGAGGTGGACTGCGACCACCACGAGTTCACATGTGAAGAAGCTTGCGCCGAAGACTCGTCCGCCGAGCTCAGCTGTACGCTTGCAATTTTTCTTGCGCTCCTTTCCCGGTGGTATGTGTTCCCCTGACTAATGAAGCCCCGATGCTTGTGCTCTTTCGGACACGACAGATCCGCAGGGCTTCGAGCACGTGAGCTGTGGCAGCTCCATCAAGCTCGTGCACGAGCCGACGCGCTTCCGACTGCACTCGCATGAGATCGCGTATGGCACCGGCAGCGGCCAACAGTCAGTAACGGCGCATGCATCTCGCAACGACGTCAACAGCTACTGGCTCGTGAAGGAAGGTGACTCTCCCGAGGCCTGCGAAGTGGGTCAGCCCGTGGCTTGCGGTGCCACCATCCGACTGGAACACTTGGCCACCCGCCGCAACTTGCACAGTCACCGCTTCAAGGCACCGCTAACGTCCAAGCACCAAGAAGTGAGCGCTTTCGGTGTCGCGGGCGAAGGAGACGCCATGGACAACTGGGAGGTCCAATGTCTAGAGAACCAGCAATGCACGGCGGACGGCCAGTGCGAGGACGACGGCCTTTGGAAGCGCGACGAACTCGTGCGACTGCGCCACGTAGCCACGGGCAAGTACCTGACCACGAACTCACGTTCACGTTTCGACGACAACAACTGCCCGCGCTGCCCCATCAACGGCCAACAAGAAGTGAGTGCTACGACGGCCACGAGCGACGACACGCTCTGGTTCGCCGGTGAGGGCATCTACGTCACCGAATGAGCCCAAGTGCATGTAGCTGCAGTCTCGGACACAGAAACACACTCGGAGCTGTATGGCTGGCAACTCGAACAACGACAGACACGTTACGTTCCAGTACTGCTCGTCTGCGAGTCTCCATGGCTTGGTGCTGGCCGTCTAATTGAGCCTAAATAGTGCTACTGCCGACCACAACGATCTCCACGATCCGTTTGTCTTGTAGAAGCTCGAACTTCATCTTGTCTGGTAGAAGTGCTTCGAAGTACGTCTCTCTACTCTTCGTCGACAATCTCGACCACTTCAAAACCGTCGTCGTCCAGACTGAAGTGCATGGTCTCATCCGACTGCAGAAAAACCACAGGAACACCGCCGTGGTTCTCGGGCATCGCAAAAAGCGCCTTTGTCAATGCCCTCTCCTCCTCGCACAGTGCTTGCACGAAAGCACACTTTGCACGTCCACTTTGCACGTCACTCTCAGATACACACGCACAGCAAGTGAGCACATCGTGGGAGCCCAGCGCTGCCTCCAATCGCTCCGCGAGCTGCAGCATGAACGACCTGGCCGCCTGCTTGTACCACCGGATGGATTGGCCCTCCAGCTTCAACAACTTGGTCAGGATCTTGCGCAAAAAGCTCTCAGCGCTCACTTGGCCGATAGTCGAGTCCAGCATTTGCTTCAACTGCGTGGCGGTCGACTCGGCGCACAAGATGTACGACTATACATATGCAGAAACCAACACAAAACACCGTCATTTCCAAGCCAGTGAAGGCTTTCACGGACGAAAAGCGACAGCAAGAAGGCACTTACGGTGGGGAAGAGCGACGTGAAGGCCTTGGCGTGAGCAAGCGTCTCGCGTTCCTCCATCTTCTTGTGTTCCTCTTCCTCGCGCTTGGACTTTTCGGACTGAATGGATGCTTGATTGAGCTCCTCAGTGAACTGCCTCTCCTCCAGAGTCGACACAATCCAGAGCATGCAGCTGTCCAGATCGTCGCCCACCTCCTTCAGGCTAGCTTCAGCATCCTCCAGCTTGAAGCCCATGTTAACGAGTCGCTGTACCGTCAGACTGTGACGCGGACGCGGGGCTGGGGTGGAAATAAGTGGCGTAGTGGTTCCTCCTCGACCTCGACCTCGGCCTCGGCGTCTTCCTGACCGCCGTGCAGTCTTCTTGGCAATGGGTTCATCTTCGGACGAAGACAAGCACAGCCTCGCTTCTACTGACACGGTACACTCACGCATGTCAGTCAATGCCAATGTCACGAGATATCCATGACATCACAGCCAAAAGTTCCAAGAAAGACATGCGTACCTTCCAGTGAGGTGTCTCGAGCCTCAGGCGGTTTGGCTCTCGATATCTGGTTGGTGGGAGAGCTGGCGTTGCTAGCCACCGCAGCATTCTTTCTTGGTCGGCCACGCTTCTTGCCACTTGCCTTGGCCGGCGGGGTTTTGGCTGCACCCCCTGCAGCAGAACATGGCGTCGCAGGGGGTGAAAACGGTGCTGGCGCTGGTGCTGGCGCTCGTGTGTTTTGCGCGATAGCAGTTGCCCCAGCTACACTTGGAGCTGGTTGTGACGAATCTTGCATCTTTGGCGTCCCCATTGGCCTTGGTGCTTGAACTGGCGTTGGCTCTGGCGCCACTATTGCAGTTGATGCCGACGTCCGCTTTGTCGGTGTTGGTGTTGGCTGAGGCTTTAGAGTCTGACTGACTGGCGTTAAGACAGAGACCTTCGTTGGAGAAGATGGAGATGAAGTCGACATCGGGGTCGTTATCGCCATAGCCACCGATAGCCTTTTGGCAGCCTCCGGGGTACATGCAGAGCGCTCTTGTATCGCTGGGTTGGGAATCGTCACCGCCAAGTGATCAGCCGGTTCGGGAGTCCCAGTCATCGCGATGGAAGCTGCAGGGACAATGGGAGTAGGTGCCTTCAAAATCGTAGACGGCGACACAGTCGTGGATGACGCTGAGTTGGGCATTGGAGTAGGCATCACATCCTTGGAGACTGGAGGGACCACGGGGCCCGGTACTGCATCTTTCACAGGCTCGATTGATTCAGCAGACACTGACGCAGAACTCTGCTGAAAATTGCTTTTGACGGCACTGGTTGTAGCGGAAAGCTGACTAGCTGGGGACAACAACACATACGCAAAGATTCAGTCCGACGACGTTTTCCCGGCTCCTCGAACATGGTGACGATCACCGAGATATTAATGCGCAGCAGTACAAACCTGATTTCACTGCAGCAGCAGGAGGCTCTGCGAACTTTGTGACTCCCTCCACAGCATCTATAGGGCTCTTGTCACGGACAGAAAGCTCTGGCACTGTTCCATTCACAGCTCCTGCAGCAATCTGCCTTGTTTTGCTTTCTGCAGCCAGCTTCACTGCTGGCCCCGTCGCCTTTGCAGCTTCTTGTGGGGCTCTCGAAACGCCTGGCTCAGCTGGAACGGTGGGCTTCGGTCCCAGATGCAGCACTGGTCCACTTATCTGGGTTGCCGCGGGTCTCGTATGTGAAGCTTTGGCTTCGCTGGCTTTCAAACGAAGTGTCTTTGCCTCTGCAGCTGGAGGTACCACGCCGACGCGTTGCTGCGCGACTGCAGTACTCTGTAAAGATTCAGAAGCAGACGGCACTTGCTTCCGTTGTCTCTGTTGGTTCATTCCAATCATCGCCTTCGCATTTGCTTTGGCGCTTTGCTTGATTCTCGCCGGCTTGGGGCCTGGCGCTGCCACTGACAGTGCCGATCCTGGAGCCGCAATCGCTCTTCCTGATAAAGTACCAGCGGAACCAGACGATGTGCTGACTGTGGGTCGTGAGCCTGCTGGGATGCAAATTCGTGCTGCATCTCCTGCCGGAGCACCGGCTCGCGTCGCTGAAAACGCTGCAAAACTGTTGGATACGCCGCCATTTCGAGCTGCAGCGAAACCTGCACTGCGCGCAACGTCGCAGCTTGTCTCGCAGATCTCCAACGTAACACGAGTCTGCTCATAGTCCAACATTTCCACCGCAGACCGTCAGAAGTCCGGCCGTTGCGATCCAAAACCACAATTCTCATCAATCTTCGCTTCGAACGCTGAAGCTGGAATACATGAAGACCAATGCTAGTAAACAGACTGCACGTACCTGGGCCACATTGCGGAAATGGGCAGCCACCTGACTGATAGACAACCCTTCCATGGGTTTGCCATTGATTCGCAGCACCACCCAACCTAGTCAGCAGCACGAAGCCACGCCACAGTGTCAAGCCACCTGGAGCGCCTTGCCACACGCACTTCCATCGCATACACACCTTCCTGTATGCCTGCACGGGATGCTGGCGAGTTGGGGAAGATAGAGGACACGACGGTGTAGCACGGTCCTAGTGACTGATGGCGCTGCGCCAACGACATGCCGAAGGAGCGCTCGCCCAGCTGCAGCGTCAATTCCAGTTGTACTTGCCGCGAACCACTATGGCTGCTGCTGTTCACTGCAGTAGATGTTGATGAGGTAGTTGTAGAAGCGGGAGTGCCGGTGAGCTGCACGGCCGAGGCCATCTCGTCGCAGGATCCGCTCTCTTCTCGCGGATGGAGGGAGCAGCTGGTTTGCGGGGACGGCGGAGAGCTTGATTCACAGCGTGGGTGACGGGGAGCGATGCAGACAGCTCGGCATCCACTCACAGACGCAGACACGGACACTCTGGACCACTGCGCGCACGACCACAGGAGCTCCAGGCGCACGTAGCGAGCACTGACTCAGACGGCGGTCGAGCAGCTCCGCGGCGCTTTATGGGCGTCACAAATAGGGCTTTCCCCGGGATTGAGCGCGCTATCAAACTGTCGGCCACGTCTCCAACGACGTGATTGGCTGAAATCCGGTCTCACCTCCCATCCGCCATATTGCAGCCTGCATTCTAGCATACGGTTTCCTCGTCCATATATACCGGTATTTCGCTGTCCCACCAACCAATCAAATGGCCGGCTCTGCCGAAATCCGACTACTTGACTCCTTTCTTGGCCAAGGAGAAAGCCCAAGGGAAGAAGGAAGCAGGTTAGGAGAGCAGGCAGCAAGCATGGGCGTCCCCGCGTTCTATCGCTGGGTGCAGGAGAAGTACCCCAAGTGCGTGGTGGACTGCGTGGAGAGCCGCGCCGTGGTGCTGGAGGGCGAGCGTCACTTCGAGCTCACGGACACGACCGGCCCGAACCCGAATGGCTTCGAAGTGGACAACCTGTTCGTGGATATGAACGGCCTCATCCACCCGTGCGCACACCCGGAGAGCGGCGAGCCGCCAAAGACGGAGGAGGAGATGTACCGCCGCGTCATGGCCTACGTGGACCGGCTGGTGGCCGCCGTGCGGCCACGTCGCGTGCTGTATCTGGCCATTGACGGCGTGGCGCCGCGTGCCAAGATGAACCAGCAGCGTGCGCGTCGCTTCCGTGCGGCGCAGGAGGCGGAGCAGCGACTGGAGGTAGAGAAGGAGGCACTGGAGTACATGAGCGCCATGGGCCACAAGGTGCCCAAGGAGCAGAAGAAGGGCTGGGACTCGAACGTCATCACGCCCGGCACCAAGTTCATGGCCAAGCTGGCCAAGTACATGCGCTTCTACATCCGCGACCGTGTGAACAACAACGCGGCCTGGAAGTCGCTCAAGATTGTGCTCTCGGACGCTGGCGTGCCTGGCGAGGGCGAGCACAAGCTGATGCAGTACATCCGCGAGCAGCGCGCACAGCCCGGGTACGACCCCAACCAGCACCACGTGCTCCACGGTCTGGATGCTGACCTTATTATGCTGGGGCTGGCCACGCACGAGGTCAAGTTCTCCATCCTGCGTGAAGAAGTACTTTTCGGCAAGGCCAAGTACGAGCGCGAGCGCCAAAAGGAGCAGCAGATGGTGCTGGACGCCAATGGTGTGCCACAGCAGAAGCGCAAACGCGGCGAGTTCGGCGAGCACGACAGCGACCTCATCGCCTCGGACCTCAAGCCGTTGCAGTGGCTGCACATTGCCACGCTACGCGAGTACCTGCAGGTGGAGTTTGAGCCACTATCGCGTGTCTTGCCCTTCCCGTACGATTTTGAGCGCGTGGTGGACGACTTTGTCTTTCTGTGCTTCTTCGTGGGCAATGACTTCCTACCGCACCTGCCGTCGCTGGACATTCGCGACGGCGCGCTGGACTTCCTCATCCTCATCTACGCCAAGCTGCTGCCAGCTATGGGCGGATACATCGCGGACGGCGGTGACGTGAACCTCTCGCGTGTGGATGTGATCTTAGCAGAAGTGGGGCAAGTGGAGGACGTGATCTTCCAGCGTCGTGCCGTGAAGCAGGCGGAGAACGAGCGGAGACGCAAGTCGCGCATCTCCAATGAGAAGAAGGATCAGATCGCCGCGGCGGCGGCCAAGGACTCGGCCGTGGAGATCGTCAAAAAGCGTAAGATCGACAGCTCGGTCATCGCAGCGGACCAGAAGTACGGCGGCATGACGGCCGAAGAAGCTGTGAAGGCGCGTGTGAAGGAGTCCGTGGAGAACCAGCTGGAGAAGTACCGTTCCGAGGTGGAGGATGTGGTACGACTGGGTGAACCCGGCTGGAAGACGCGCTACTACAGCGACAAGCTCAAGGCTGACGACATTGAGAGCGGTGGCGGTCGCGAGCGCGTCTTCCACAGTTACATTGAAGGGCTGTGCTGGGTCATGCGGTACTACTACACTGGCTGTGCATCTTGGCAGTGGTTCTACCCCTTCCACTACGCGCCGTTCGCCTCAGACTTGCGTAACATCGACCGCTTCACCATCAAGTTCGACGAAGGACTGCCTTTCCGGCCATTCGAGCAGCTCATGGGTGTTTTCCCGGCTGGTAGCGCGCACGCCATTCCCAAGCCGTACCGCTGGCTCATGTCGGACCCGGAGTCGCCCATCCTGGACTTCTATCCGACGGAGATCCCTGTGGACCCCAATGGCAAGGCCATGCCGTGGCTCTGGGTCGTGCTCCTGCCTTTCATCGACGAAAAGCGTTTACTGGAGGCCATGAAGGAACCCAACCAGAAGCTGACTGAAGCCGAGCGGAAACGTAACGAGCGTTTTGGTAAAGAGGTGGTTTTTTTCCACGCTAAGTGTCCCGTGACTGCCAACCCACCTACTGAAGAAGGCGCGGAAGCCACGGCAGACCCAACGATCTCTGAGTCGTTCACTGGCACACTCATCTACGTGGAGGCGTTGTACTTCCCGATTGGCGGCATCGTGCCCAGTCCGGAGAAGTCGCAGCAATATCTTATGGACATCCAGAACAACCAGTGCTACAGCTTCCAGTACCGCCTACCGCCCAAGCGGAAGCACCTGTCGGTGATCCTGGAAGGCGCGGAGCACCCGCCACCGACACTCATCACGGACAATGACAAGCGCATTACCATCCCCTTCTTCGGCAAGGCCAACATCAACATTGTGGACCTGGCCGGCGCCGCTGGCAACTCGACGAACGTGCGTCCCAACTTCATGTCTCGCGGTGGCGGTGGTGGTGGTCGTGGAGGAAGTGGAGGTCGTGGAGGAGGTGGAGGTCGTGGTGGCCGGGGAGTCTACAACCAGCAGTACGGCGGCCCACCGCAGCGCTTCGGGAACAACAACCTGAACGTGGATCGCTACGGTGTCCCGCCCCCACCTCAGCAGTACAACCAGTACTTGACCAATGGTCAGGGCCACTGGGGCTCACAGGAACCTCGCACCAAACGTGGTGGCTACGGCCAGTCTTCAGGCCAGTACGGCCAGAACCAGCAGGGATACGGCCGGCCGAGCTCGGACTACCGCAACAGAGGCTACAATCAGCCTCGTGGTGGTCAGTACGGTGGCGGTCAGTACGGTGGCGGTCGTGGCTACCAGGGTGGCTCAGGAAGCAGCTACAACTCGCGTGGAGGGTCATCACGCGGTGGTGGTGCTCCGATCCAGTCAGCGTTCGGTGGCGGCAGTCTGCAACCTGCACAAGCGTTCCCATCCAGCCACATGGGGTCCACACCCGCTCCGGCGCCGCGTGGCCTCGAAGCGCTCAAGGCTGGACTGCGTAACATGCACCAGATGCGCGGGTCATACCAGAACAACCCGAGCGGCGGCAACAGCCAGTCGAGACCTCCGACCGGTGGTCGCTACGACCGGTAAGCGCAGCTGATGGAGACGCAGACGTTCTACGCGGAGTGGAGTCGTTCACGGCAAGTGGATGCTGGTAGTTGGGTCGTGCTGACGTCTGCTGGCTGGAGGATGGCTGTCTGCGTGTCACACGCCGGTCAATCGGGTGTGATAGTGTAGAGTTCCAGGACGACTAGGAGGGAGACGAATGAACAAGGCTCGACATACACTCCAGGACACAGACAGCTTTTGCTTTTACTGCATGTTGTGCACTACATGTGGAAGACCGAGGTCGGATGACGTTGCTTTGAGTTGCTCTTTGTTGCTTGGCTGTTCCCAGCCTACCACTAAATCCCCACGAGATGCCGTCACTTTCTTGGCATTCACCCTCCATTATTCACCGGCATCAACGTCAGGATTGACTGCTCGTAGATGATACTCTGCACCACTTGCTAGAGGATCTTCTCAGCCACTCCAGGCTTCTCGTAGCCGGCTTCCTACTTGCATGATCGCTATTCAATTCATTCCCAGTTTTGCAAGCTACTACCGAGCCGATAAAAAACGGTATGTTTCCCAGGACCAGGACGGTACTTTGGTACCTCGTGGTAACTTAGGGATGCATCGAGGCGAGGCACTTCGAGTGACGCTCTAGAATAAGTGTGTTAAACCATACTTTTGTCTATTTCTACCAGTGTTACAGCGTGTCCACCAACTTAATGCACTACTCATTCTGAGACAAAGATACCAGTAGCTCCGCTTCCCACCGACAAGAACACCGTCGCCGCGATTGAGAAGCGAGCGCTCGCTTCCAGAGCGATGACGAGGCGGTCTGCAGCCCGCAGCTATGGCGGTGAGAGCGAGGAAGAGAAGCTGGAGCCCATGCCACCGCCTCCAGCGCCACGGGCACACCCAGTGGGACCCGGTATGCCCCACACTGGTCGTGAACAGCACCAGGAGGACGAGGACGACGAACTGCTCACACCAGAAGCTGCGCCCGTGCCACACACGCACCCGCTGACTGCGCTCGCCGACGAACGCTCACGCGACGCACAAGTGCAGCAGACTGCATTTGCTGGTGGCATGGCCATGCGCAGCCACTCTGTACTGGGCAAGCGACTGGATCCAGCGTTTTTGAGTCGCGCGCGTGTATCTGCACTGGCCAAACGAAAGGATCCCATTGATGGACGCGCAGACCAAGGTGCTGGTGCGTTTGCGGTGGAGACGCAGCACTCCAGTCGCGCGCTGGCGTTGGCGCTCCAGCAGCAGATAGCAGCCGCAGAACAGAGAGCACCACCACCACCGCTCACCGACCAGGAAAGAAGCGCGGCCGCCACAGAAGCCAGCGCTCAACGACACGCGCTCTTCCAATCTGTTCGACAAGCTGGTGGCGCTGCTCGATGGAGCCAAGAAGATGACGAGAATGACGGGAGCGCGGGGAATGGAGCCTTGGCACGCGCTAGTGAGCGGAAAGTGGCCAAGCAACTGGATGCCAAGTGGCTGCGGACGCGTCAGGACGCCTCGAACCGACCTCTGACCGCGCTCGAGCGTGCGGATGAACTGTCGATGCGTGAGACGCTCTTCCGCACCAGCGCTAGTGAGCTACTGCGCTCCAGATTGCTGTACGATGAGGCGGACGCTGCTCGGGACGCTGCCTTCGTGCCGCTGAGCAGACCGCCTATGCCGCTAGTTACCAGCGGATACGTCGGACTTGCGGGCTGCTGCTTTGATAATCACTGACACGCACGGCGTGAATGCACTTCGTGTGTGCCTCTTTCTAGTTGTGTCTGTGACAGTGAGCGTGCTGCTGGACCAATACCAAGCGCGTCAATGAGTCTTGTATTTGCTTGGCTTGAGTTCGATTGGAAGGTCTGCGTCTTGCGTCTTCTTTGGGTCAGTACGAGGGCGAGAAGTTGTCGAGTTCGTTCGCGAGCTCCTTCCTCTTCTTGATAGTTAGTACGCCGTTCACTATGAGCATGAAGAGCACCACGAAAGCGTGGGCCACTTGTGCGGTAGATTGCCACATGGCTAGGTTGGCGACCATGACACCCACTTGAATGGCCGCTAGCACCGCCGCGGTGTACAGCGCATTGCGTTCCATGTCGCCCACACTCAACACCACCAGCGCCACGAGCAGCAGTAGGTCTTCTACGACAAGGAACTGCAAGGGCCAGGTCCAGATACAACTCACAGATCGTTAATAAAGACTGAAGATCTCCCAATCAAGTTGGAGTGGCGGAAGCCAAGCGATAAGAGCACGCACCGTCTTCGCGGGACTCACGATCGGCGGCTGGGACTCTCCATTGGCACCGCGGAGCGTCTCCGGGCGGCTCTCGCGCTCCTGCTGCGCGTCCACGGCGGGGATGCAGTAGCTCCAGATGCTGAGGCCACACAGCACAAGGGCGAGTGGGAGGTTCAGCCGCACCAGACTGCGCATTTTACGCTGCAACGCGATTCAACAAGGCCAACGAGGAGATTTGCATAGTGGTTGGTCAGCTGCTTTCAAGCCATGGATGCAGCAGTTACAGCCGTTCGCGTACCTGCCACGCCTCCACACGGAACGTCCTGCGTTCGGCCTCACGCAGGCGCAGCTGGAGCGTATTGGTTGGGTCGTGCACGCGCCGCGCATGGATCTGGAGCGCATAGTGCCATGATCACGTTAGGTATCTCCAAGCGCAACAAGATCCAGCGACAGAACCAAAGAAATGTACCAATCTCCGCAGTTTCTCCTCCATGGAGAGGTTTGGATCGGCTTGGATGGCCATGTGCGGGAGCAGCAGACGCGTCATTTGCTGGGAGCAAATGCGGTCAAACTCCTGCTGCCTGTACCAGCCAGCGTCATAGCAATCGGCACAGAATTCAGTACGGCAACAACTCCAACGCGAGTGCACGTCCCGAGAAGCAGCGATCCGTACCATAAATGCTCGTCCTGGATGAGCCGCATCATGCGCTTGCAGGTGGTGGCCATGGCCAAGCCGTCACGTAGCGGCAGGAAGGCGGCAATCCGGGGCCACAACTGGCGCAGTCGCTTGGAATTGAATTTCACGCGCTTGCCGCGGTTGCGCAACCGCCGCTCCTCCACCGTGGACACGGACCGCGGTGGACGTAGCAGCGGCTGGCGCTCGTCCTGCGACTGCATCCCTTGACGCCGCTGCATGCCTGCTTCCCCCGCCACCGCCGTAGCTTCGCCTCCAAGGCCGGCCCAGTCTTCTCCGGGTGCGTGTGCGTGCACAAAGTTCAACAACTGGCCATTTCGGGGCAGGAACCGCGGAACATATGCGATTCGACAGGTTCTGGACGAGCACTGACGCACCGCAATATGCGGCTGGACAGGCTCCTCTAAGGAGACGTTTCCATGTCGTCTGTCAAAACCCTATCACAAATCAAAACCCTATCACAAAGAATACTCCGCATGCTGAGAGACCAGTTCCCAATCCAATCCAATCCGCCCAAAACCCCCTCGCACTACTGCCCAATCTAAAGCGAATGTCAGCGCCACTTCGTCCGATATGCGTCACAGACGCCCAGACAGCTAGACATGGCGCTGCTAGCACTGCTCACACTGCTCGAGCTGGTGCTCTGGCCTGGACGAAGCTCCACGTAAGTACAAATCTATTTAGTCGTCATCGCAAAGAAAAGCAAGCTAGCGGGCGGGCGAGCAAGCGAACGACCACTCCTGCAGTGTGGCCAGGGAGCGGCCGAGCAAGAGCAGCACGCGCTGCAACCAACCTGGCTTCTGTCTGGCAGCCCCGCCAGCACCTTACTCGAAGGAAATGTGCTGCTTCTTGGCGGGCTGCTGCGCGCGGTAGCCCGGGAAATCGTACTCGATGCCCAGCGCCGCAAGCGCGTCGCGCTTCTGCTTCTCCTTTCGCACCAGCCGCTTGTTGCGCGCCAGCGTCTGCTCGTACGTCTTCTCGGCGTTGTGGCGGTTGCGCGCAATGGCCTGCAGGGGCAGCGGCTTGAAGGGCTTGTTGGCGCCCACGAACATGCGCTCGTGCACGTCGGCCGCCGGCACGACGTGGCACGAGAGCACGTGGTCGAAAAGCCGGTAGTCGTTCATGGTATTGGCCACCACCTGCGCCACCTCCGGCTCGTCGAACTGGATGAAGGCGTAGTGCTTCGAGTTGCCCGTGCGCTTGTTGCGCGACAGCCGCACGCGCCGCACAATGCCGAACTGCTTGAAGAACCCCATCATCTCCTTCTCGTAGAAGCCGTGCGGGATGCGGCCCAAATAAATAACGTTCGACGCCAGCGCCTTGGCCTTCTGCTCCTCGGCCTCCGCCACCGCCGCCGCGTCCTTCTTGCGTTGCGCCTTGCGCTTCTTCTTCAGGCTCGACTTGCTCTCTGTCACAGAGGCCGCGACCTGCGCCTCGCCCTTGGCCGGCAGCTTCACGAAGTCCTTCTGCGCGTCAAAGGTGGCCGCCGCCGCCTCACCGTCGCTGTCCGAGTCCCACTCGTCACCCTGCAGCTTCTCCAGCTGCGCCGCGATCTTCTTGTTCATCTTGCCCTGTGCTGCTGCTGCCGCCGCTGCCGCTGCTGCTGATGTTGCCGTCGCAAGTCTGCACTCGCTGGACGCTGCTTCTGCTCGATCGAACGCTGCGCTTCTTCACCAACCAGTCGGCAATTGGGCCCAGCCCAGAGCCGCAAAGCGTGGCCGAACGAGTGGAGCGGAGCGGAAAGAAACCGGTGCGAAACCGGTGAGGGCCGCGGTCACTCGGTTAAGTACGAGAACTATGTCCCGCGAAAGGACGTGAGGCCAAAGCGATCAGTAGTCAGCAGCCAGTAGTCAGCAGCCAGCAGCCAGCAGCATGCCTCCACCCCTGCTCTCTCGAGCAAGCGGGCGCAGCTATTCTTAATGACGCGGATGGAGAGCTTTATTTAGGTCTGGCCTCGCTGCGTCCGCGTGCGGAGCAAGGCTGCCCTGCTGCAGCCACTGCGGAGCTTGCGCTAAAGTGCTGTCGGTCAGGAGAGAGCCAGGAAGGCCCCAGTGCTTTGGCTGCTGCAGCCTCCGAACTGACGCTTGTCTAGCACTACTGCAGCACGAAGCACGCCGGTCAGAGGTCACAGCACACAGCAATCATGCCGAAGGAGCACCACCCGCAGAGCCTGCGGCGAACGATGATCAAGAGCACAGTAGGGAGCGTGCGGCGGACGTCCTACGACCTGCCGGACGCTAAGAACCCGGGCCACGTGTACGGCTTCGAGGTCCAGCGCGACCCGGAAAGCGCAGGCGAAGTCATCGGCAAGTGGGTACAGGCGGTGCCGTCGCCCGCCGCCAAGTCTGGCCGCAGCTTCATCGAGACCAACCGCCAAGCCATCCTCAACGGGTCCGTCCGTCGCTATACGCGATGGCAGACGTACACTACAACCTCAACTGTTCGGTAGACATCTTCTGACGTGTTGCGCTTTGCTCGTAGATGCATTACTGCTGGCCAGACGCGCACCTTTGCCAACGAACACCCAGATATCGTAGTGAAGCCCATCGTGAAGACCAAGGGTGGCTACGTGCCCACCAACGAAAGCATCTACGGCATCAAATCCAAGTACGTGGTCGCCCACGGACTCTCGCTACACAAACCAGTTCCATTTTGCTCACCACAGCGTGTCGTGTCCTCTGTGGGGCACACAGAGCGTCCGAAGACATCTGTGCTCTCATTCAGGCGCGCCACACGTCCTTCAGCACGGAGAACGCCGACTACCCGGACCTGAGCACCATGAAGATCAAAGGCGTACGTGGCACCCCGCCCTCTACGGTGGCTGTCGCGCGTGAACACTAACGTGTGCTTCGTTCTGCTTTGCAACGCAGAAACTACCGCTTCCACGAGACACCAAGTGCTCGCTGGGCAAGGACGTGCGCAACCACCCACCGCACCACCAGGAGCGCGAGTTGGCCGAGCTCTTCAAGATGACCAAGTTCAAGAAGGTCGGCAGTGTGCTGTCCACGCAACCGCGTGCGCTCTCAGCTCGCAAGGCAGGGGATGACGGCCGAGGCGACTGTGGTGGCTCCGTCGTCATGTCCAGCGCCCGCTCCAATGATGTCGGTGGACGCGACTGAAGAGCGATTAGCGAGAGCGTAGCCATCTCTTGGTCTCTCTTGAAATAGTGACATTTGATCGATTCTACCACTTCGGATTGGCTGAAACTCCATTATGCGCACCTCCTAGTATCAACCAATGAAATGCGCGGAGTAACCGCATCAGTTGGCGAATCGCACGAACAGGCTCAAGAAGACGAACATGCGTGACGCGGCGCGCGGACGAGCGCTGCTCCTGTTGCTGGCCTCTGCATGCGCTATTATCGACGCTTCCCCCTCGCTGGAGGTTCGTGGTGTGGCGCCGGCTGACCTGCAGCGATACAGCGCAGCCCGGTTTGAGTGTGTGGTAGCCGGGCAGCGCACGTCGCTGACTCGCGACCACATCAACGACGAGTACTGCGACTGCGACGACGGCGCGGACGAACCGGGCACGGCAGCATGCTCGCATCTGCTGCACAGCGAATTCCACTGCGAGAACGACGGCTTCTTCCCAGAAAAGGTGCGCTTAGCCTTGTTGATCACTGAAGGTGGCAAGAGGCAACACGGAAGATACTGACTTGGTGACTGCTGTGCTGCTGCTGCTGCTGCTGCTGCTGCTGCTGCTGCTGCTGCTGCTTAGATCCACACGTCGCACGTCAACGACGGCATTTGCGACTGCTGTGATGGATCAGATGAAGTTGTGAGCGGTGAGAGCTCTGCCTGTGCTAACACTTGCAGCGCTGAAGCGGAGACCTTCCGTCTGGAGGCACAAATGCAGCTTGAAATGGTGACGGCTGGCTTTGAGAAGCGGGAGGCGGTGCTGAACGGCGAGATCGCCGCATTTTTCTCTAGCGAGCGCGACGCACAAGCATCCACGTCCAAGACACTTGAGGCGTTGACACTGCTCAAGGAGCGCGTGGTGGTCCACAAGGAGCGCGAAGAGCTGCGCGAAAGGAAATACCGACTCGAACTTGCTCGGAAACGCCAAGCGGAGGGCCACGTCGACGACAAGACTGATGAAGAGAGTTACGTAGAATACTCTGACGCGGTGGGAAAGGAGACAGTTGAGGCCACGGCGTTCGAAGGTCTGGATGCTATCAGCGTATCTGACGAGGACGCGCCCATTGACGCCGCACAGGACAAACGCGCATCCGAGATGTTGGACGCCAACAACCAGCATGTAAAGACGCTGATAGAACTGACGGACGGTACTCGCGTGCCACTCGCCGAGTACCTGCGCATGGACCACAACAAGGCGGCTCCTGCCACCAAGAGGTTTGGAACTTTGCCGTCTGGAACTTTGGTCCAGGTATCTTTGCTGATGTCACCTTTCTTACCGACTGTAAATGCGTTTGTGTGCGGGAATATGCGCGGTTGCCATTGAGAAGAGCTCGTCGCACTGCCGAGCAAATGCGACGCGAGGATTTTCTGGGTCCTCTCTTCAATGGCGATGCGGAGGGTCGCAAGAAGATCGGGATTTATGCGCTCCGGACGCTCGGGCTTGTTGCTTCCCCCGTCCGTGCGCTCGTGGAAGTTGTACTCTTCGTGCCTGCCACGATATGGGACGTGCTGTCGACCCCAGAACTTGCTGGGCGGTGGATTGAGAAGCTGCCAGCGCTTCCAGCGCCCACGCGCTCGGTCTGGTTCCGCCAACTGGGCGGGGGAAGCGTCTACCGCGCTTATTCTGCAGTGTCCTGGGGTGCCCGAGTGGTGTGGGACGCACCGGTGTACGCATACCAGTACCTGTTGTACGTGGAATCTCAACCTCTCCTTGTAGAGCTGGGGGCGTGATTATCTTACTGACTATTCATGTGTGTGATCTGTTTATCGTAGTCCTAAACTGGATGAAAAGGCTACGCTACCTGTGGCCGAGTCGCTGCGAAGTGTGCTGAAGGAGATCGAGACGGACATTGCTCAGCTGGAGAAAAATCAAGAGGACAAACGCAAGGCGGAAAACGTGGACTATGGCCCGGACCGCGCCTTTTTCGCGCTCAAGGACAAGTGCATCGAGAAACGAATCGAGGTACGTGCAACTCTGAAGTACTGCCTTGCTTCGTTGCGTTTGACCTAGAGCTCATTTTTGCTGTGCTCTCTATTTTGTTGCGCGACTTGGTTGTGCTCACGAGCAGAAGTACGAGTACAAGTTCTGCGCATTCAACGAGATCAAGCAGGACCGGACGAATTTGGGCAAGTGGGAGGCGTGGGGAGTCGACGACGCATCGTCCTCGTCGTCGGCTGACCAGCCAGCCTTAGTGAACTACTCCAAGATGCAGTTCACCAAGGGGAAGAAGTGCTACAATGGACCCAACCGGTACACTTGGCAGTGCTACCACCTTTTGCTGGCATGTACCCCAAACGAATACTGATTGCATGCATGGGCGTTTCATCTTCGTTGTCTGAGCAGGTCTGTGGTGGTGACTCTCGAGTGCGGCGAGGAGGACGAGATCGTGGGCGTCGAGGAGCCATCCACGTGCATCTACGAGATGAGAGTGCGCTCCCCGCTGGCTTGTACGGCTCAGGTGCTGTCCAAGGCGCAAGAGGAAGTGGCATTCTGGACGCGGGAGCAATAGACAGAGCTCACCGCAATGCAGCGGAGAGCGGGCCTGCTAGTCAACGTCTCCAGCCCATCACAATCAATGGCTTCCTAGCCCCCCTGGGTCTGAGTCTGTGTCTGAATCTGAATCTGAGCTGATGAATTCAAACCCCGCCTTTCCTGGCCCAAGACGAGCAAAGGAGCGAACATGGGCAAGTGGTTGACCATCGAGGAGAAGTATGAGCTCGTGATGAAGCACCGGCGCTGCCCGACGTTGTCGCAGGCCAAGCTGGCGCGCTGGGCTCAGACGGCCTTCAATCTGGAGCGCGTGCCGTCACCCAACACGGTGCGGCAGGTGTTGCAATCGGCAGCGGAGATCGAGGAGAAGCGGCGGCTGGGCATCACCAAGCGCGGCCGCGACGTGACGTGTCCAGAACTGGAGGCCGCGCTCAAGCGGTTCGTGGAGACCTGTGAGGTGGATCAGGTGCGGCTGTCGCGGAAGCTGCTAGCAGAGAAAGCGCGCCAAATCCTGGACACGTTGCCCAACGCGCCACCCATGGCTCTGTCCGTGGGTTGGCTCACCAACTTCATGGCACGCCACAATATCCGTTTCCGCGAGTTCCGGCGGCGTCGTGGAGGTCTAGCTACCGCAGTGGACCTCAGCGCAGACCACGTGGGCGATCTAATGGCAGGTCACAGCGAGATGGTGCTCTCTCGCTCGGTTATGGGACCGCAAATGGAACCTTTCGATAACACAGCAGTCCAGCGATTCCCCGCTCCGCGTGCTTTCCCGACAGCTATCCAAGCACAGCGGACGGTGCTTATCACGGGAGCCAACCGCGGCATTGGACTGGCGTTCGTGCGGCACTACATCCAGCAAGGCTGGAGAGTCATCGCCACCGCGCGGAGCGTGGACAAGGCTGAGGAGCTCAAGAGTCTGGGGCCCTGGAAGCTGATCCCGCTGGACACAAGTGTGCAGCAGTCCATCTCGGTGGCTGCCAAAGCGCTGGAGGGAGTAGCTGTGGACCTGCTGATCAATAACGCCGGCATCGCGGTTCCGCGTGGACTGGACGCCACGACTCCCGAAGACTGCATGCGTCAGTTTGAAGTGAACGCGCTGGGTCCGTTCCTCATGACTCGCGCCTTCCTGCCGAACCTGCGGCTAGCTGTAGAACTGCGTGGCGAGGCCTATGTGGCGCAGATCACGTCGCGTCTGGGCAGCATCTCGGACGATACGTCGGGCGGGTCTTACGGCTTCCGCGTGTCCAAGAGCGCGCTCAACATGTTCACGAAGAACCTGGCGGTGGACTTGCAGCCACAGCACATCGGTTGTCTATTGCTACATCCGGGTTTCGTGAATACGTCGATCAACAACTTCACGGGCGTGGTGGACCCGGAGGAGAGCGTGGCGGGAATGGCGCGTCTCATCGAGCGTGCGAACGTGAACGACCCCGTCGCAATGCTGCATTTCGGCAAGGGCGACACTATCGACTGGTAGATGGTTGCCCGTCTGCGTGCAGTCTCCAGTCCACCCGCAGTCCATGTAGCATTGGTCGGGGAGCTTCTCAATGGTAGTGGTCGCTTCAGGCTACGGTTGCGAGATGACTGGAATCTACGCCTTGTGCAGTATTCGTGCAGACTTGGCGGAACTAGCCAAGTCCTTCGGTCACCAGTGGAGCTCTTTCCCCCTACCAAGAATGCTACCGTGAAAAGTTTATTCAGACGTCAAGGATCAAGCTGGATGGTTGTGTAGCTCGTGATCCACTCCTGCATTGCGTGCGGCATGAAGACTGGCTGTTTTTCCACCTCGTCCCAAAGTAGCAGCTTCTGCTGCGCTGCCGCGGGTTTTGTCACCTTTGCCAGCTCGTCGTGCTGGGCCTGGACGTGCGCCAAGAACTCGGTCGGAGGCTTCACGTGGTGGTGTGCTACGTAGTGCCAGTACCCCTCCGGCCAGCAGTACACTCCGTCAGTCATCGTGCACGCGCCCATGACGCGCGGATATCCGTGGGCGACGCTGCAGTCTGGAAACCGGCAGAAGCTGTACGCGAGCTCGTGACTCTCCACGAAGGCCCCGCGCGTGAGATACCACTGCAGCTTCGTGACAGCGTCAGACGGCAGGCTCGCGAACCAGGCTTCGTTCACCAACTCCAGCGGGTTTGGGCGGTCTCCGGAGAGCTCCTCAGCGCCCGCCATGGCCTCCAGAGAGCACCAGAAGCCCACTTCGCGCAGCATCTCGCTTGCCTGCTCGTCCTCGTCGCTCCCCGAATGCTGAAGTGATTTGCGCGTCCAATGAGGAAACTTAGATATCGCATATACCTACCTTATAACATACACACTCAAGGTCTTTTGACTGGTCGTTGTATCGAGACCACGACCTCCAGAACGGAATTGGAAATGTAGCCAAACCGACAGGACTTGCGATCTCTTCCTCCCCCTTTCGACCTCGAGAAGAGCTGGAGCCCAGTGACAGTGTGAATCGTGGACGAACATGCACACAAAGTGTTGCCTCACGCGGCGAGTCCCTTGTAGTTATTGCACTAGAAGTAGCGAATGCTGCCGCCCTTGCGGAGCCACTTGCGCAGCGCGTTTTGACGCACGAGCAGTACACCCGGGTTCGTCGGGTGCGTCGTGGCCCAGAGCGGCGGTCGCGTCGAGTGCGTGAGCAGCTCCTTGACCTCGCGCTTAAGCACTGGCTGCATGCGCGTCTGGCTACGGTTGCCCACGCCAGTGATGATGCGCAGGTCCTGCAGTGGTGCATTACCAGCTAGGGAGACTTCACTGCTGCCTTCCTGAGAGCGCGTGATCTCCTCAAATGCCGACACGACAGCGCACTTGGCTACTCCACGCGAAAACGTATGCAGATCGATCTCGAAGCCGTCTTTCTGACACCATGGAGTCTTCTTGATCACACCCTCGCTCAGCAAGCGCTCAAAAGTCTGACGCGCCGCTGTGAACAGACAGAACTCGTCTAGCGTGTCGATGAGCGTCGAGGCATGACCCAGGTGTCGAAGGTCGACTGTCGGTAGTTGCTTGAGCACCACCGACAAGTCCTTCTTCATCTGCCGCTGCACGCTTCTCCACATTAATAGCGAGCGCCTAGGCGCATCGTCAGCCGTAGCGTCTCCATCCTGATGCTGCTGTTCCTCGTTGACCACTTGCTGTTTGTGGAGGAGATGCAAAGCTCGGATGGCGCTGGAGCATGCGAGCGCATTGATCACAGACGTCTTGTTGTTGGGTGCGCTGTCCAGACGTGCTTGTACGTCCAGCATGATGCTGAAGAGGTCCAGCACTTCGGACCACTGGCCTCGCTTCTCTAGCCCCAGCATGCAGGTTGCAAACGTGAAGTCATCCGGCGCGGCATTCTTCGCTTGCTGCATACGGTTGAAGATCTCCTGCGCCACTTGCATGCCTGACGCGTTGTTCTTCGTGTTGTTGTTCTTCTTCTTCTTCTTCTTCTTGCCCTTAGTAGAGCCAAGATCGCTCTCGTCGCGGCTTGCAGCCAGCAAGAACTGGTTGAACAACATCGTGCTGCCGTGCTCAAGCAGCCAGTCGCTGTCAAGCTTGCGGTAGAGCTCCAAGGCGCGTTGCAGCTCGCCAGCGTCCACGAGTGCCTGGCTCATAGCCGTCAATGTATGCACATCGCGTTGGCTCTCGGGAAACTGTTTCTCCACGAAAGCGAGGGTCGTGAGCAGTGTGTCCTTGCGGCGAGCCTTCGCTGCGGTGACCATGAGCACACGGAAGGCGCGCAACGGTGGCGAAATGCCCAGTTCGTGCATCTGAGCGATTGTCGCGTGTGTGCTACGCCAGTCGCCCTGTGTCTTGAATACTGTTAACAGTGGATCATACACGCGCGGTCCGTCCTTCTTGAACTGCTCGTTGAAGCGTGCATGGAGCTCGGGCAGCATGGCCAATGCACGGTCGGCGCTGCCCTTGCGTGCCAGAGCGCAACAAACTTGGATATGCACCGCCACGGGGATTTCCACGCCGCGTTGCTTACCACGGCGAATCACGTCCAGCGCCTCGCGCGGCCGGTCGTTCGCCGCGCACAGCTGCACGAGCTCGCGGACGCTGGCAGGCCGCAGTGGGGTGGTGGCATCTCGCACTTGGTGTTGGAAAGCTGCTACGGCTTGGCGCCAGTCTTGCTTGCCAGATCGCGCGGAGGAGGTGGAGAACCATCTCGGGGGAGTGCGAGGACAGCCTGCCGGGCCACGTGGCGCTATACAGCGCGCAGGCAGGAGAAGGAGCCGGCGCCGCATCATTCGCTCTGGACGACGGTGGAGCAGGTGCGGTGGGTGCATCGGGCTGGTTGGAGCTGCTCATTCACCCGTGCGAAGCGATTGCATGATGGAGATCTGTTTTAGAAGGGTTTGTTTTCGCAGGTGCATCGCATAGTGATAGAAAGAGTCTCTGAAGACAACTACAAGCTGTGTTTTACGATGAAAGTGGTGGATAATGACACGGAATTGCCTGGATCCTGCAATACAGAGCAACATGGCGATTCGAGCACAAGCCCATGTTCTGCTGACCAGGCGATCTTGGGAAATGGCTACAGCAGCCAAGAGGTACCCATATCGCCCCAAAAGTCCCGCGCTGCAGAACGGACTTGCAGTGGCCTCGCCTTGCGGATGCAGCTACAAGCACACTAGGACAGCGAGGCGCCACGTATACACGGTCGCTGCGGCTCCAGAAGCGCAAAGGGCGCGTACGGCAAGTGGCCAGCAGCTGCCTCGCTGGCCACTTCACTTGCCTTGAGTAGAGTCCGCGAAACGGTTTGTCTGCACTTCGCACTTGGTTCACGCCCTGCGATGCAAGCTTCACTCGACTAGTGTCGTAGACGCGCTCGTATACTTGTGCTGCAGCTGGAGATAGGTGATATGTGTGCCGTGAAGCCATGGGCCGAGGCCACAACATCGCAGCAGTGCAGTTGATGGACAAAGGTGCCGTGAGACTTGCCCTCGGATCTATTTGCAGGCCAGAGTGGGACACCAGTGACTCGCTCAACGCTCAACTGATCGGCGGGCAATCCCCCAACCGGTCACTTGACATGCCAAGCTCGAGTGCTGCTTCCTGCTGGTGGCAGCCTGCTGGTGGCATGTGTCCAACCACCGGGTGCTGCTTGGCTTTGTCCAGGAGAGCTCACGTTGCTGCAGCGCAGACAAGCAAAGACGGGATCCGTTTCCTCCCCCGCGGAAGTGTCAGGCTTTGGCGGTTGCTGGGTCATACCACGTCTCGAGGGCAATGCAGACGGTCGTGATCGGCACGCCCTCTCGAGTCAACGGAGCGGGGAGAACCGGCACAACCATGCGGTTTGGTAGACAAGTATGTTCGCCTGACTGCAGTGACGACCGTCGTGGCATGCGCAAGTCGCACGAAAGCAACCCCGCAGACTTCGCCAGACCGTTGCCAACAGTCAGAACCCTCTCCTCGCCGCTTGAAACTCGTGTTGGCTGGTCGAGGAGAGTGAACCGCCACGCTTCAGGCCAGTGGACGCGCCATCTTTTCAGCGGACTTGCTCCATGTGGCGGGATTAATATCTCTTTGCGTCTGGCCAGCAGTGGAGTTCTGCACGGCGGTGGCGGTGCGTGCGTCTGGTGAACGAGCAAGCTTGGACTTGAGTCTGCTGAGAAACTTCGGTCGATTGCTGCGCAGGATTTTGCTGATCTCTCGATCCGATTGTGCTTCTTTGGCATTCTGTTTTTGCCGTTGAGGGGCGTTGAGTCGAGAGTGCTGGGCTCTTGAGAGAGCGTTTCTCTCACTTTGAGGCTTGCGAGCTTTCATACGCACCAGGTAATTCCTGGCTGGGATCCCACAACACACAGCTATTCGCAGCCACCCACGCCAGTGCAGCCCCCGCTTTTCATCGTTCCGCCCTCGCACCCGCAGACAGGCAAGTGCGATACTTCGCGCAGCCAGCCCCGAAGTAGACGCAAAACGGGGAGCAGCGACGCGCAATCCCATCGGTCGAGCTGTGGCAAGAGGCTTTCAGTGGGGGACTCTCCCCCTTTCCTGGCCAGACCGTACGCAGCTTCATCCAGTTCCGTCCATCGACTCATTCCTCAACTCGTTCAGCAAGCATGAGGATCAGCGACGCGTGCTGCGCGGAGCCCTCGCCCGTGCGCTCCACGGCTTCTACCTGCAGCTCTTTAGAGGAAGCCGTGAGGCAATCCCTCTTCAGCTCAGAGCCATTCACGCAGCCGCCCACAAGAACTAGTCGTGAGACCCGCGCCGAGGCTTCGCGTAGCGGACTCAGCAAGTTCCCAAGGTTGTTATGGCGATGCAACCTCTCGGCGATCAACCTTCTATCGCGCCACAACAGTAGCGAAGAGGTGAGACCGTCGGAGAGCAGGAACAGCGCGAGACGAAGCACATATAACGCACTGCTGCCCACATCTCCGCTGTCGGTGCAAGCCAGGAGACAACGCTACAAGTCTCGTGAGCAGCCCACGTCTCCACAGACACCCGGGCCGGCACAACAGCAGGGAAGAGAGCAGGCTCTGAGCCTCTTCCGTGAAGAAGCCGAGTACTCCGACTACCTCTCTGCGCGCATGACCGGCAAACACGCCGAACGCCGTGAGGATGGCGTCGTCTTCTACGAACTGGAGGTTCTTCTCAGCCGCCAACGATGGCGCGTGGCGCACCGCTTCTCCGAGTTTCGCGCACTGCGCCAGCAGCTCATCAAGACCTTTACACGGAGCAAACGGCGACGCCAGCCACGGTGCGCTATCTGTGAGAACATCCTGGCCTCCATCCTCGAGACGGGTTTCCCATCGCGCCACCAGTGGGGTTCCCATCTTTTTTCCAACTCCAACTCGAGCAGCTCCAGTCCCAGCTTGGGCTCTTCGTCGCACGAAGACGACATGATTGCAGAACGTAAGACGCGCTTCCAGGAGTTCGTGGCCATGTGCCTCTCGACCGTACGCAGTCTACGTCAGCACATCTGCGTGGTTTCCAACAGTGCCGCGTGCGAGATCACCGTGGCGCTCAAGCTCATCGAGGAGTTCTTGGGCTTGGGTTACACGCGCTACCTTACCTTCCTTAGCGAGCGAGGTGTCGACCGGGTCACTGAGACTTCCGAGAACCTACAGCAGCCCATGCACCAGCGACGACATGAGAACCACGCCAATTCAGACGCTAGTGCGATCTGCAGGACGCACTGAACCTCTCCGTCACTAGAAGCAGCAGTTCTGGAGAACAGAACACGAGAAAACGAGCAGACTAGTGTAGGGCTCTATAGATTGGACTACAAACAGCTACAGCACTACCCAATCGATGATATGTGGAGTTGTTTCCTTTACGCGTAGCTGGTGAACAGCTCGCGCAGTGGCGTAAGCTCGTCGAAACGGATCTTGTGGCGGTCGAATTGGATCTTGGCGACAGCTCCAGGAGCGTCACCTGCCGCACTCGGAATCTGCTGGATGTGGAACAACATCGGCACAGACTTGAGCTTCAGATCCGGATCACGACTGAACTTGTTGTGGTGCTTCCACTCCGAGTACAAATCCGTAACCTCTACACGAATGAGTCGCGCGTTCGCAGGTGCGTAAGAGTAGAAGGCGTACTCGAGTGGCAGCTCCGAGTAGCGGCAGTAGGGACACCACGGACGGTTGTTGGTCCTGAATCGGCCCGAAACCATCATGAGGAACGTCGGCACCGGGTCCTTCTCGCGCTTGTAGTCCTCCATTGTCTTCAAGTAGTTGTCGTAACCGTTGACCGTCACCACTTGCTTGGAGCTCTTGGCGTCGGCCGGCAGCATCTGCTCCGGTCGGTCCTCGTTCCCGAAGAGATAACGCAGGAACGGATCGTCGTAGAGCGATTTCTGCACGAGATAGCCCGACGTGCGACCGCTGTGGCCTTCCCAACGCAGCAGCGAAGGCACGCCCTTGACTCGCAAGTCAGCATCGTTGTAGAAGTCGTTCTGATGCTTCCAGTAGCGCTCCGACCCGGCTAACACCGTCACCAGGCGGTTGCGTCCGGGTGACTTGGCGAACACGTCGTACACGTGCTGCTTTCCCTCGCGACAATCGTAGGACCAGTCGCCTGCACCGAAATGATCGTCGCTGCACATGAAGAGGAGGAAGAGTGACTCGTCTGGCTTGGCTTCGTAGCTCTCCAGGAACTTCATGGTGGCGTCGTACCCTGAGATTTCCTCGTGCCGCTGGCTGAAGGGCACAAACGACGCTGCCACTGGAGCCTCAGTCGTCTGCACTGAAGTTGTAGTGGTGTGCATTGCTGCAGCCTCCAGAAGCGCCGCTGCCGCTGCTGCAGCGTCAGGCTGTGCAACTGCAGCCGGCTGGTCCTCCAACTTCCCCGGTTCATTGCGGCGCTCCACAGGCGCAGCCAAATTTACCGCTGCGTCGGGGATAACTGGTACGTGGTTCTCCAGATCCTCCTTGATATCCATCTTCTGCGTTGGCGTGGGGTTTGCCACTGGCTTGTCCGTTACTGCGACGGCAATAGTAGCAGCCGGAGCCGCAGTGGCCTTCACTTTTTGCGGCGTCGGCGTGGGCAGCACCACCTTAATGGGGATCTGGCGCGCGCGCTCCTCGCGCTCCTTCTGCACCTGTAGACGCGCGGCGATCTCCTCCGTGGTCTCTGCGCTCTCGTCGGGCCCAACTACGGGCTGCGTCACCTTGCGCAGGTTGCTGAGCTGCTCCGTGGGGGCCTTGGCCGGGTCCACGGAGCCGCCGGGCGCGCTCCAGAGCTGCATGCACAGCAGGAAGAAGCAGTAGAGCACCAGGAGCGCACCTGCCGCCAGCATCCACGGGCTGCCACGCCTGGCCCCCGGCGCGCCGCGCCGCATGGGCCGCTCTCGGTCGCGGCCGTATCGTGGCGGAGCGCTCGGCATTGCGACTCAGCGACGCGTCTGGAAGTAAAGTGCCCAACGATCGGCGGAAAGGCGGCATTTCGCCATCGAAATAGAAACGGCAAAGGGGCGAGAGGTAAGGGCACTAATGGATTGTCTGCACACTATAGATTGAAAGCAACATACATGAAGCATAGCTACTTACAGGTTTCCCGCTCTCTACGCGGGTTTTGTATTGGAAGCTTGCTCGCAGTGAAAGCCTGTATAGTGCGATAACCGATTGAGAACTGCCACGTACCTTGCTGTCACAGCTTCACGTTTAGAAACAACTTGAGGCTTGGTAGAAACCTGATGACGCGCGACTAGACGCACGAGCTCAGTCACCTTTCCGCCGAGTGCTCGACGTCAACCTCGCTCTAGGCTGCACAGGACTTCCCAACCCTCCTTGCCGATGACATTAGCGCTCACCACCTCTGTAGTTGACCATGCTCAGAGCCCAAGAACACAATCACGTTGGTGTGCTGCGCCATCCCTGGAAGACGCCCTTGAGGTTCTTGGGGATGTCAAAGCGCTCCACCACGTGCTCGAATGCCACGCTCTGCGTCTCCGAGTCGCGCTGAACACGGTAGAACCATGGCACGCCACGCACGCCGAGTGCGGTGTCGCTCTTGAAGGGATTGGTCGGGTCCTTCCACTGCTTGTACGACGGAGTGGTCTCCACCTTCACCAATCTGGAACCTCGTGGTGCAAAAGCGAAGAAGGCGTATTCGACAGAGAGCTCCGAGTAGCGGCAGTATGGGCACCAGAGCCGGTTGTTGGCAGCTACACGACCCGAGACCAGGATCAAGAACAACGGGCCTTCGGGCAAGTTCGAGGACGATGCGGCCACGTCGTCCATGTACGCACGGTACTCGTCGTAGCCCTTCAGCAGTACAATCTCCTTAGATGCCACGTCCTCCGATACCAGCAGCGGGTCGGGAACATCCTCGTTCTGGAAGAGATAGCGCAGCAGCGGCTCGTAGAGCAAGTTCTCCTCGATGATAAAGCCTGACGTGGCACGCTTGGCGCCTGGAGAGCCCCCTTCCCACTTCAAGATGGACGGGATCGTCTTCAAGCGCAGGTCTCCGTCGCCGTGGAATGGATTGCCCGACGTCCAGTCCTTCTTCGTGCCAGCGTGGACCGTCACTAGGCGGTTCCGAGTTGGTGACTTGCTGAACACGTCGTACACCAGCTTTGCTGCGTCTGTACAGACTGGGCGCCAGTCCGAGCGCTGCCCGTTCTCGTCACTGCAAACAAAGAACAAGAAGAGCTGCTCGTCCGAGCCCTCAGGTGCCGTGTAGTTCGCCAGGAAGGCCATCGTCTCATCATACCCGGCGAGTGTAGTGTGGCGCTCGTCGAACGAACCAGCCAATGCTGCCGCTTCTGTCGCCACTATCGGTGCAGTCGTGGATGCCACTGCTTTCGTCGCTACCGCTGCAGCTGTTGCTATCGGTGCATCACCAGCTTTCGCTTCGGTGTCATTGGTATTTGCGTCCATTCGTGTTGATGCAGTTGCCTTCGTCGGGTCTTGAACTTCTGCATCGGTTCCAAACTCTTCACTCAACGGCGACGGCAGCATCTGCTCCTCATCTCCTCGAAGGCGCTGCTGGCCCTCCGCCGCGCGCTCTACAGCGAATCCCGCGCGGTTCCTGTCGGCTTCCGGCTTGTGTGCACCGTATTCTCCTTCTTGCACCGCACGCTCCTGCCGGAACTGCTGCACGGCTGCTTCGCGGTCATCACCAGCGGGGATAACGTTCGGACGCAGATCCGGTCGACTCACGCCCGACCACACGCGCACTTGCACCAGGAACAGGCAGTAGAGCACGAAGACGCCACCCGCAGCCGCCAGCCAGCGCTGCCGCCGCCTGCTGCTGCCGTGCCGAAGGCTGCGTGCGCTCGGCATCTCGCCGTGCTGTGGTCTTCTGGTAGGTGCGACTGTCCAGGTCTGGTCTCGCTGCTCCCTTCCGCATCGTTAGAAACCCTCTTAGAAACTAAACGATCACTTGCGATGTGTAAGGCAATGGAAATGACGCCTTTACGGGCTTCTAAATGGATACATTTGTGAGCGGGGCCACACGACCAGCCAGCCACCTTGACCTGCAACGACGCTGTCGTGTTCACATAGATAGATGCTTGAGACTCACTATCGTGCTCACATAGATAGAGACTCACAAGGAGCCTTCAAAGACCCACTGCAGCGCTTCCTGCACGTAGAGCCGCTGCTTGACTCTCTGGTACGTGAGTGGCTCGCCTGGTGGGCCTGGGTAGACGCGGTAGAACCACGGCACGCCCTTGACCGCCAGCTGCGGGTCCTGCTTGAAGTCGTTCAGAGGATTCTTCCACTGCTTGTAGAGATCGTAGGTCTCCACGACCACCAGTTTGGACTTGGGTGGCGCATACGCGAAGAAACCGTACTCGACTGGCATCTCCACTTGTCGGCACCACGGACACCAGAGACGGTTGTTGGACTGTTGTCTTCCCGACACCAGGATCATGAACAGCGGGAACGGATCGCTGCTGCGCGCGTAGGCGTCCATATACGCGCGGAACTGTTCGTACCCCTTGAGCGTTACGATCTCCTTGGTCTGCACCTCGGGCTTGGCCAGAAGCTTGTCGTGCTTGTCCACGTTTCGGAACAGATAGCGCAGGAACGACTCGTACATGACCGACTTGTCCACCAACACCCCGGACGTCGCGCGCTTTGCACCAGGGGCCCCGCCTTCCCATTCCATGACGGTCGGAATCGCTTTGAGACGGAGGTCCTTGTCGTCCGTGAAGACGTTCCCACCTTTCCAGTCTTTCTTCGTGCCGGCGTAGATCGTCACGAGGCGGTTTGAGGACGGAGACTTGGCGAACACGTCGTATACCTTCTCGCGAGCTTCCGTGCAGCCCGCCCGCCAGTCGTACTGTTTGCCTTGTTCGTCGCTGCATGTGAAGAACAGGAAGAGCTTCTCGTCCGAACCAGCTGGCGTGGTGTAGTTCTGGAGATATGCTAGGATGCCATTGTAGCCCGATACGGTGTCATGCCTCTCCTCGAACGACAATGGCGGTGTTGCATCCGCTCCACTCTCCAGAAGCAGCCTTGACTCGTCAAACCGTCTTGAGATAAACGCCGTCGACAGTCCAGCCGACACTAACGTATCCAGTTCCTCACCTCGAAGCTCAGCCGCTTGCCGTCGTACTGCAGGCAATGCGTCTGCATCTCGCTCTGCTGTTCCAACGCCTGGCATCTCCTCGGGGTTCGTGTCACCGCCTGCCAGTGGCAAATCCCCAAACGCCGTCCATTTGTGGTCTTCCACCTTCTCACCGCCTGCTTTACCGCTTGGTGACGTGACTGGAGCGCTTGTGGTGGTCGTTGCTGGATCAGGAGTCGCACCCACGAGTGGAACTTCGCCCGCATCTTCCAGCGGGATATCCTTCTCGTACGCCACCGTGTCCTCGCCAACTCGGAGGTTGGGAGCCTTAGTCTCCTGTGAATCTACCGCCGTGTCATGGTGCACTTCTTCCCCTCCCACCTCCTCCTTCTCGCCTTCTGCGCCGTCGATCAAACGGTCACGTCCGTCCTCCACGGCCTCTTCGGCCAGTTCTTCCGCCACTTCCTCCGCCTTCTCCTCGGTAAAGAGCGCGTCCGCGGGACGGGGGACACCTTCCTTCCGCGCTGCACGCTGAGCCGCGCGCTCGTCGTCTCCGCCTACCTCTTCCCCCGTGGCGCCTTCACCACCCTCCTCCAGCCTCTCACGACCGTCTTCCGCAGCTTCTTCGGCCAGCTCCTCCGCTTGCTCCTTGATCTTCTTGTCGCCCAAGACGCCCATGGCCTTAAGCACAGCCACAGTCTCGCGCATGGCCGTGCCGTCGCCCTTCGTTGTCCGCAGCTCCTCCGTCCGCGCACGCCTCTCTTCGGCTTCTTGTCGCTGACTGGCGGCGAACCCGCGCGCCCACAGATTCGTGCGAAGCAGGAAGAAACAATAGAACCCCACGAAGGCCGCCGCCAGCGTCAGCACAGCGTTGCGCCGCAGCCAGAAGGACGCCGCGCCGCGTGTGCGTGGCGCGAGCCGCCGGGGCGCCTGCCATCGCTCGCTCTCGTTCGGCATGAGCCTCCACCTCCACCTCAAGCACGTCGTTCGCTCTCTGGCATGCTCGGGGCAGACAGACAGACAGACAGACCCAAAGAGTTCAGGCGGTACCAAGATAGAAATAGAAACCAATGGCTTGAGCATCCGCTTGCACTTCGGGCCGCGTCCACTTCGCATGTGCATTCTCACGACCAGACGTTTCTATCGTGGTTAGAAACGAGGCACCACGCCACTACTTGGCAAACTGACGCACATGCCGCATGGAGGCTTTTCCCTGCTCCTGGACGCCGCAGCGGCTCTAGACACCAACAAGAAGACACAGAGCCCAAGGCGGCGACGCCAACGCACTGGTTCACGCGGTCTGTGGTGGTACATTGAGGCGTCTACGTGACGCTCGCCGGCGCTGGCCTAGACGGGTCGCGGCGTGCGCGGCTTGTTCTTGAAGAACTTCTGCAGCTTGTCTGTGGCCGGGTAGTCGGGCAAGAACTGGTGCACGGTGACCTTGTTGGCCGGCATGTCTTTCTTCACGAAGCCCAGGAAGGGCACGCCACGCACAGGCGCCACGTTCTCCTGGAAATCGGCGTCTTTGAACGGGTTCTTCTTCTTCTTCCACTGCTTGTACGTGTCGGCCACCACCACGCGCAGCATCACAGCATTGTCGGGCGCCGTGTAGTTGTAGTAGTGCATGACGGCCACGTCAGCGCGGTCGCAGTACGGACACCAGAGCCGGCCATTGAACGAGTGGAAGCCCGAGACGAAGAAGGTGAAGAGCGGGTAGGAGCTGTCGTACGTGGCCAGGTAATCCTGCACCTCCTTGGGCGAGTGCATGGTCAGCACTTTGTTCTTGTTGGGCTCCCCCGCCGCAGGCTTGTTCACGCGGAAGACGTAGTCCAGCAGCGCCTCGTCCGTGCAGAAGGACTCGGTGAGCATTGTGGACGAATTGCCGCCACCTTCGTACCGCATGAGTGTCGGGATGAGGTCCAAGTAGAAGAGCTGGTTCTGTCGAAAGTCGTTCATGTAGTCGGCCCAGTAGTCCTTGGGTCCGACGCGGATCTCCACAAGCTTGGATCCACGTGGTGCACGGTTGAAGGCCTTCATCACCGGCTCCTTGGCGCGCTGGCAGTCCGGACACCAGTACTTGCCGTCTTCGTCCGTGTCGCTCATGAAGAGGATGAAGAGCGGACCCTGCGCCTCCACGTCATACTCGCTCACGAACTTGTAGCCAGCCTCGAAGCCCTGCAGGTGCGTCACCGAGTGGCCCAGCAGGCGGTTGCGCAGCACGCCCGGGCCCGAGTCCTCGTCCTCCGAGTCCCCGGTCGTGCGCAGCGAGATGCTCACGGACACGAATTGGTACATGTAAGCCATGGAGAAGAGCATGGTGGTGGCCAGCGCCAGCTGCATGAAGCGCATGGGGCTCATGGTCCACCCGCCGCCGCCAGACGCCGCGGGCTTGTCCTGCGCGCCCATTCTCTCGACTCTTCTCGGCTTCGTGGCGTTCCTCGGGGACTGGTTCACTGTGTGGCGCTTCGTGTAGGGGCTGGTCGAGTTGTCTGGCGATCTCCAGGTGTCAATATCTAGCGTACGATTGGTCAGAAAGTGGGGGACACGACGAGTATTACGACCTTCTATTGGTGGTAATCCTGCTGACGGGGAAACTAATCTCCAGCTGGCGATATTGGGCGAATAGCGTCGAGCGACGGACAGCAAGCATCTGAGATTGGATATAAAGATGTGCAGAACCTGACGCACTGCTGATTGGTGAGAAAAGATAGAAAAAGTATTCAGACTGGCGCGATTTCAACGAATCACACCCAAGTAGTCGGGCCAAGTTCAGCCCCGAAATCTGATAATGCGGCCCAAAAGTCTTAGCCGGACGCGAAGAGCTCCCGATGCTCAAAGGTTGGCGACGACCTGCACGCCCACGACGACGCTGGCCAGCGTGAAGCAACTGAGCACCAGCCAGAACTGCTCCGTCTCGCGCACTTCCGATGGCGAGCGAGCGAAGCAGACGGCAGTGGCGGCCGGCCCAAAGAGCAGCGCCGTCGCGTAGCACTGCACGAAGCGCACCCACGTGCGCATGGCCCAGGAGCTCACCACGTCCAGGATCGCCGCCAGCACCACGCACTGTCTGCGCAGCGGTTCCAACTCTTGTTGCGCGCGCTTCCAGTGCCGCGTAGCGCGCGGGAAAGCGCCCGGCACGCCCAGCCACGTGCACGAGCACGTGAAGATGAACTTGAGTACGCACGCTTGCAGGAACGGCAGGCTCACGGACAGCTTGGCGAACAGGAAGAGCAGCACGTACGGCCAGATGGTAAAGTCGTGCAAATAGTCGCTCCATACGCGCTTGCTGGCCGATGGTACCTCATCAATGGACGTGATCTCCGAGCTTGCACCAGTCATAGAGGTACCGCTCGCTTGTCGGCGGAAGGCGGCAATGCGATTGGAGCTGCGCATCTTGGCCAGTCGTGGGCTGCTCGTCCGACTGTTGCTGCTTCCAGTGACCAGTGTGCCATCAGCAGTCGTCGTCCACTCCAGTTGTCCGGAGCTAGCATCTGTAAGAGGCAAAGGCGGTGGAAGACGGTCGTTCTTCTGGTCTTCGAACCACCTGTCGACGATCGGTCGTAGCCATGTGTAGAAGCCGCTCGGGTCGCTCTTGATACGTCGCAAGTGCTCGTTCTTGGCGCTTGCAGCTCGATCTTCATGGGCGTGCTCAATCTTCTCCGCCTCTTTACGGATGAGATAGAGTAAGATCCCCGCCATTTTCTTCACACCAAAGTTGAGCATGGCCTTCGGGATGGCACATTTGGGGTCGATGTTGGCCACAATGCATGTGCGTGCCTTCATGCGCGTGATGGGCTCGATCAATGCACGGAAGCCACGGATCTCCATGCGCCCCGAGCTCCAGCCACGTAGCGTCGGTACCTCAACAGAGCTGGGTACCGTGGACTCGTCCACTGAACCTCCAAGCAGTAGCAGACAGCGGTTCTCGTAGCAGGCGTTGATGCCAAAAGCGCGGATGACAGTGTCGCGCGCCAGGAACGGCGACGAGATGGCCAAGTACGCCACCAGTTCCACGTGTCCAAGGTCCTGTAGTAAGAGTGACTGGGAGCAAAAAGGCGTCCAGACACTGTAGAGGTCCACCTCTCGGATCACTGAGATGGTGTTGAAGATATCCACGCCGTCCACGTCACCCTCCAGCTTGATCCATACGGAGCCATTCGGGTCAGGCTTCCAGGACGTGGTGACACCCAAGAGCGTCTGACCGAACTGCCACTCGTCGTCGTCTTCGCTGCTGTTGAACTCCTTGAGCGCGTCCACACCCTGGTTGCGTCGCTGCTTGATGCCGTCTAGCAGTTCCTGCTCCTCGCGCATCGCTCGCTGCACCTTGGTCTTGGCCACCTCGCCAGCCTTGTCGGTGCTTCCATTGACTGCTAAGAAGGCTTCCAGGCGTTCGATCAGCAACGCGGCCGAGAAGATACGCTCCGTGGTCTTCAGGAGCTTCACGTGTTGCCACACCCACTCCACATTCGCTGCCGTCACGGCCACAGTCGAGTAATCCACCAAACAGCGGTCTTTACACGTGTCCAAGCTCGCTGGCTTGTCCACCCTTCGCATCACTTGCGCAGATCTTTCACTTCCCCACTCTCTGGACGAACTGGAGCACGTACTGCCGGTGACACTCGAATCCAAATCCATCGAGCTCGACCCGCGCCACTTGAAAGCGCCCGAGATTCGCTTGGAAATGCTGCGTCGAGGTCGAATGGAGGATTGACTTGTACCACCTGCGGCCCGAGACGTCGCCTTGAAAGTCACCACACGTGCATCGCCATTGCGGCGAAGCAAATGTGCGATTTCCGCGTACGGCAGTTCAACGACACAGCAGTCGTCGATTTCGTAGATCAGGTACCCTTCCGGGATGGTCACGCGACTGGGATAATTCTCCCCTCCTGATGGAAGCGACTGCGACGCCGTCAGCGCTCGAGGCTTCGTGATTGACGGGGGTAGAGTCTTTAGCACTGGTTCGCTGCTGTTATTGGCCAATGTACCCTTTGAAGGAGGTGTCCCCGACGTCGTCGCTGCAGTGAACTCGCTGTTGAGCACCGCGCCAACTGCCGCATCGTTGTCCATAGGACGCAATACACGCAGTAGATCATTACTGTCGCGAGAAACCAGGCACTTGAAAACGCTGGGTCGCTCGCCAGGACTTGATCGATTGTGGGACACTCCCGCTCGGGCTGGAGACGTAAACCCCAGTGTGAGTGGACGCGGAGCACACTCGATCTTGCTGAGAACGTCCGACAGGTTGCTATCTCCTATGGGTACGCCGTTGACGGAGGTCACAACCAGGCCCGGCTCAATGTTCTCGCGACACATGGCAGCCTCACTGCCCTGCTCGCAAAAAGACACCAGAACCTTCTTGGACAAAACGTCCGTCTCAAGATGCAGTCCAACTTTCTGCTGGCGGAACTTGACGGTGAAGTCGTCCTGAAGCACTGAAGAAGATTTCCGTGAACCGCTGGCAAAGGAGGACCGCCTGGCACCACTCTTGTCTGACTGCGACGACTCCAACGCGATGGGTGAAGCCTTAAAAGAGCTATTCGAGTACAGATTCGTGGCGGAGGACGAGTGACCCAATCGCTCGTGTGCCGAGACGCGCAAGTGTCCTGGGTTTCTTGCTCGCCCCATGTTCCCATCCACATCCAGAGATCTGGATCTATCAGAAGAAGACAGCAGCGGCTGCACGCGCTGCTGCGACAGGGACTCTCCTTGAGCTTCATAGCTGCTGCTCTCACGGTCGTCGCTGGCGCTAGTACCGCTGCGTTCGTCCGTGCGTCGAGGCAGTAAGCCTGGCTCCCCCCTCTTCTTGCGTCTGCCAGTGAAGAACAAGCCACGACGCGATCGCGGAGTGGGCCTCTGATCGCCTCGCGTCGAGCCGCTGGCCTCGCTCCAGTCGCCCACAGAACTCTCACTTGCCATGGTGCTTGCTAAGGCAGACGCGGCAGCGCCAGTGATGGCCGCTGCACGCATGTCGTCACTGCGATGACGTACGACCTGCGATGGGATTGTCTGCACACCGTTGTCGTCCAGCATCTTGATGTACGCGGCATAACCATCGCAGGCAGCCCGCAGCTCGGCCATGAACGTTGGCACCATCGTGTGCAACAGCAGGTTCACCACGTAGTTGGGCACACTGAAGTTGGTGTCGTCTTCGTACTCGACGTGGAAATCGCAGGCGTCGTTGCATCCAGAGGCGCTGCGGATGCACATGCGCAGTGTGCACGTTTCGACACGTACACGCGCGCCATTCTCGGGTGCACCACTGTGGTGCGAGGCATGGTAAACCATCACGAAGGCGTTATGGTCCGCGCAGAACTTGGTTCGGCGCATGTACACGTAGTCACGGTTGGCCAGTGGCCACGGCAGGTTCAGCGCAAAGTACAGCACGTCTCCTTGTGGCTGGCGGTCCACGACATGCACCTGCGCCACGTTGGAGTCCCAGCTCATGCGGTAGCGCGCGTCCAGCAGTGCATTGAACAGTGTATCGGCTGAGAAAGGCAGCCAGCCTTTCACGTAGTACATGGGTAGTGTCGACTGCTTCTGCGGTGGACGGAAGACTTCCAGATCTTTCGCGGCGTAGATGGGCTCCCCTAGGTTGGCCCACACAGCGTGCTCGCCCATGTCCACAGCGTCTGCATCAACCCAAAGATGCAAGCTCTCGTCAGAAACACGCATACATACTAGTGACAGCAACAAGCAACCGCAGAAATGAGCATGACGCACCATCCAGCTCCGTGTCGCTGAACTCCGGGTCTGAGCTGCGGTGCTGTAGCATGCCTGGCTTGCCCGCCCGCGAGCCTGGCGGCGACGTGACGGCGGTGCTGTGCGGCAGCTCGAACGTACTCATCGCGTCGCCTGGAACTTCGCTGCTGGGCCTTCCACCAGTGTCGGTGTATCACTGTCTGGATCTTGTCGGCGACGTCTGCTTCCCGTGGCAGCTATAGCGGTCGGCGTTGCTCCCTTCAAGTCAGCCAGCGAGGGTTCTGCGCGTGCGTCTGGCTGCCTGCGGCCAGTGCGTCGCCACCCTCCTTCCCTCTCTGCGGCAACCGAAGCACAAGCTGATCTGATGCTGCTACGCGTGCCTCGTCGGCGGGCGAAGCGTCGGCGATTGTCAAGTGCACTTGCTCCCTAAATATACCAACGAAACGGCGGCTTGGAAGGGTCTGTGGTGGAAGCTGCCCACGGGAGGCTGCACTGCCGTCGCCAGAAGCTTCACGAGCTCCACGACCGCTGTGTGTGTGGAGGAAGTGAAGACGCTCGCGCGGCTGGTACGTGCTCTGGAAGGTGATGTCGTCGATGGGTTGCGCTGGTCGACTGCCTCGCAGTTTCACGCGGGCACCCAAAACAAGTCGTGGCCTTCCCGAAACAAGGCGCGAGTCGCCCAAAAGGTCGTTAGGACGATTTTAGAGGCCGAAGTAGGGTCGACATTCGTTTTCACGATAAAACCGCGCCTATTTCGTAGTGGCTAAAAGAGCTCACTCCGCACGACCGGAACTACCAGGAGAAATGGGCACGGCGGAGGGTGACTTTTACGCTGTTACGTTCAGCAGACCTCAGTATTCAGGACCAAGAAGACCCGTGTCTTCTTGCGCTTAATCCCTCTAGCTCTAGCTTCTCGCTTTCTTCCCCCAACGCCATTCACTTCTAGATACCCCCGCTTTCTCCATCACCACCACCAAGTACATGCAGAGGCCAAACAAGCTGAACACGGACGCGACGTACGCGAAGCTTGCGCGGCACAGGGCGTCCGTTTGCTGTCACCACGCTGGCGCGTCCTATCAGATGAGGTGTCGCGGTGTTGCTTCAATGGTAGCCCTGAACATTGTTTATGCTGCACGCGTTGCTTTGGTGCTAGTGTGATCGCTTCTGACGCTGTACTGTGTGTATATATGGCGCCACCCGATCTCAAGGGATACCTCGAGAGTTTGCTGCCTCTCGGGGTGTTGCGCTTTCGTCAACACCTTTCAGTGAGCCGCTCGTGGCATCACTGCCTGCGCAGCGTTTGGGTCGCCTTTGGTCGTCGTCATTTCCATCTCCAGGTGGCAAGTCACAGTTCAACACCGTTGCGGGTTGCCATCTGCCAGCCGCATTGCCG
Organism: Halophytophthora batemanensis; assembly: GCA_023338225.1. Lineage (NCBI taxonomy): Eukaryota > Oomycota > Peronosporomycetes > Peronosporales > Peronosporaceae > Halophytophthora > Halophytophthora batemanensis. Next base: position 40,422 of record JAADYK010000091.1, read on the forward strand.
CCTGGGCCTATTGATGATCGACTCGACTGACTTGGCGTCCCAAGCCCGGTCATCGAGCCTCTGGCTTGAGTGACGGCCAAATAGTGTGGAAATTCAGCAAGAGGCTCCTTCTCATCTTCTGCTTCTCGTATACACGGACCCAAGTTGAAGGGATTTGGCTATGCAATATCGAGTATTTTGACCTGCTCTCGCGCCAAACTCCACTGTCTTCTCATTCATAACACAAGCTGTCCGCAATGGCGTCTAGCTTCTTCGCGCGCCTCGAGCTTCGCCCACTCTCCTCGTTTCGTCACGACAAGGACGAGGTCGCCGTTCGCTGCGCGCTAGGGCACAGCTTCACCACCACAGTCGACTACCTCCACTCGTGGCCACGCTGCCGTCGCTCCGCCTCCGCTGGTGAGGCCACCATGGCCTGGGTCCTAGAGGCACTCACCGGACTTCCATGGTCTCAACTCGTAAGGAACTGGTCACCGCCCTGGAGCTAGACGCCTGGTGCGCCTAGCTGCGGGTGTCCTTCGAGCTCTAGGGGGTCCAGCACCATGTTCGCGTTCGAGCGTGGATGACCGAGGACGAGTTCCAAGACCCCCTGATGCGGGACGCTCGCAAACGAGTCGAAACCGAATTCAAGAACATCCGGCTTGCGACGATCGAGGACGACGAGTTTGGCTACATTGCACTGCAGACGGCGGCCGCTCTAGCGAGGTTTGGCCTCTCTGTTCCTCCTGCGCTCGACTTGGTGGCGACGGAGAAAAACTTCCTCGCTCACCTGGTTAATGTGATGCGTGCTCGCCACGCCACCGAATGGTGATCGTCGAGCCGTCCCAGGACTCC